>CM040122.1:300002663-300272373 GCA_022559845.1 Amorphophallus konjac | reverse complement strand
GTTAACCGGGCGAAGTCGATCGGCTGCTGAGATTGAGGGTCTGACACCCCCAATGGCGGTCTTGTTGACCGGGCTAACCCGGCCGGTTGATAGAGCGGAGGGTCTGACACCTTCAGTAATCGTCTTCTTAGCCGAGCGAACCCGACCAGTTGACGAAGCCGAGGGCCTGACGCCCTCGATAGTTGGCCTATTGGCCGAGCGAACTCGACCAATTGCTGAAGCTGAGGGTCTGACTCCCCCAGTGGCAGCCTTGTTGACCGGATTGACCCGGCCAGTTGCTGGGGCCGAGGGACTAACACCCCCGACGGTTGCCTTCTTGACCGGGCGGGCCTGGCCAGCTGCTGCAGTGAGGGGGCTGACACCCTCAGGAGTTGTCGTCACAGCCGTGGCTGAGCTGACCTCAACCACGGGCACAACGCCTAGGAAAAAGGGCGAGCCGACGACTGCTGGGAATTCGCCGAAGACCAGCGAGGTTGCCAGGTATCCGAGCCTGGCGTGGTTGGCGACGATCTCAGGGCCGTAGGTAACGGTGGCCATCGCTGCTGTTGTTGTTGGTGGTGGTGGTGGTGCGTAGCACGAAAAGAGTGGCGTGCAGATGCACGAAGAACTCTCAAATGAACAGAGAGGTGTGCCCCCTCTCCCGTCCTGTAAGAGGAAGAGGGGCAATCAAAACCTAGAAGAAGGTTTTGGGGACTGACTTTGACAGAAAGAAGAAAGGCGGGAAAAGTCACATCGGGCGTGCCAGTCTGTGAGACACGGAATATTTTCACGTAGGTAAAATAGACAATAAAATGTTCTTTTTGAAAAGAGACAGTCCTCTGCATAGAGAGGGTTATTCCGTGTATGCGCATAGTATCAGATAATTTGGGTTCGAGTGTTGGACCTTTCTCCACTGACCGGAGTCAGTGTTGATTTACATCGGCCTAACGTCCGAACACCTTTGTTTGACTGTCAAAGAAATCTCAAAAGTCTTCTATGGGGGTTCTGATGTTGAGGGCAAACTCTCTTGGAGGGCTCACAATGTCCACTCACTCACCACCGACCAACAGAAACGACGACTAAGTTAGGGTTTTAATTGAGGCCATGTTTGGGCAAAACCCTAGGATTTGGGAATATGAAGATGATTTGGGGGAAGCCATAGGCATTTTTGAAGTAGAGGAAGATTTTCTGCACCCCGAGGGCGCTTTGGTAATTTTACTATCCAAGGGTATTTTGGTAATTTTTCAGGCTAGGGGTATTTCTGAAATTTCTGGGCTGACATGGAAGTAGGATCGGGTTCCTGACTTCTCAAGGCATTGAGGCCATTTCTGGAGGGTTTTTAAGGACTGTGAGGCTATTTCTGGGTCAAAAGGGTAGTTCGGTAATTTTACCACACCCTATGTAGACCTAGGTTGAGGTGACACCCCGAGTGTCGGACAAGGCTGACAAGGTTATCGGGCCAACAGAGTAGTAAAGGACTTCGTAGAAGACTTATTTGTGTTGACATCGCCAAAGGAGGGGCATATACACAATTTCCACGAGTCGAAGGGTTTTCTTATAATTTTCCCGGTCGACATACAAAGACAATATGTGGAGTACATTGGATATTTTTATGACCCAACTGGATACAAGGATTGTCGGCGAATTGTCGACTGTACAAGGATCTGCACCAACGCAGGAAGTAGGGACGTAGTCCCAATTACAAAAGATTGCAGGGTGTAACTGTAAATTATAGGACTTTTGTCTCTTACGGTCCCGGGGAGGACATTTTGTCATTCCGTCGTTGTAGGGACAGAACCACATAACTTAGTCATCCCGGGACGTAAAGACTTACAAAATATGACTCGCTGAGGGGCATAATTACAAACATGGCCCACTGAGGGGGGGAATTACAAACATACCCCGTAGGGGCATAATCATAAGGCCCGGGGACTTGCCCCTCACAGGCCAAACAAACAAAACAACTCCTTGCGCTGGCGGTGCTCTTCTCGTGCGTAGGTTGCTGATTCTCCACTTGGACCCTTGGGGGTCTATTTATAGAAGGCGGGAGGATCCAGGTTGACAAAACCGTGGAGAAATGCCTCAATTCTGTCAAGGTGGGGTGGCAAAAAGTCATTTTGACCCCTCTCCTCCTTTTCCCCTTTTTTGGTTTTGGCGCACGGGAGAATAACCTAGAGGGGTCAAATGACCCCTCTGGCTACCAGAGGAGTCAAATGAGGAAAATTACCCCGATTCTGACAGGGTGGGGGTGCAAAAACCCTTTTTTCTGTCAAGGTGGGATGGCAAAATGATTTTTTGACCCCTTTGCCATTTTCTTCTTCTTTTTTTTTTTTTTGAAAAAATGGGCCCCGGGGGTCGGATGACCCCGCAGGTGGGGGCGCGACCCCCGAGGGGTCGCGTGACCCCGCTGGGGTCCCAGCGGGGTCGCGCGACCCCGCTCAGGGCTCGCGAACCCGCGGGTGTCCGCGACCCCCGCCCCCCTCCGGGTTGCACAAGTGGAGGGGTCATTTGACCCCTCCGCCGTCTTTTTGGCCCCTCTTCGCGCAGTTTCGCCTTCTTTCTGTCAACCTGGGTTGAGGAGAAGCCGGGGTGGAGCCTTTATAGCCTGTGGAGGTTCGTTCCTTGCCGCGTTGCAGCCGTCTATTAGTGGAGACTTGTGCGGGAGTGACGGAACATCTTGTTTTGTTGTTTGTTCGTGCGTCGCCGCGTGGGGAGGAATTCTTTGCGCCCGTCTGCGCCGTGTGATACACTTGCTCGGCTTATTTTGACGGATTCATACGCGTATTTTTTTCCTCTTAAATTCCATTGCTGCGACGTCGAATATGATTGTACGGTCGGGCCGACGGACCCTAAATTGCGGAGATACTCCGCGTTCCGACGATGTCGACGATACGTCGTATCTTCCGTTGATTATCACATAGTGATAAAAACTCTTCTCAAAATATTCTGAGATAATTTCGGGTACAACAGGGCTCTCTGTACATTTGCACGCCATTTCACTCGCACCACCACCAACAGCAGCAACGAGTGGTTGATGGCCGCCGTCAAATACGGACCCCAGGTTGTCGCCAACCACGCCAGGTTCAGATACCTGGCAACCCCCATCGTTTTTGGCGACTTTCTGCCAGTCGTCGGCTCACCCTTTTTTTTGGGCGTTGTTACCATGGTTGAAGCCCGTTCAGCCACGCCTGTTCTTTTTGGGCGTTGTTACTGTGGCTGAAGTCAGTTCAGCCACGCTTGCGGCAACAACTACTGAGGGTGTCAGGCCCTCTGTTTCAGTAATTGGCCGAGTCCGCTCGGTCAACACCATAGCTGTCGGGGGTGTCAGGCCCTCTGCTCCAGCAATTATTTGAGTCCGCTCGGTCAACACCACAACTATCGGGGGTGTCAGGCCCTCCACTTCAGCAACTGGCCGGGTTTGCTCGACCAACTCTACAACGGTCGAGGGTGTCAGGCCCTCCGTCCAATCAACCAACTCTTTAGCGGCTAAGGTTGTCAGGCCCTTCGTCCCAGCAACCGGTTGTGTTTGCTCGGTTGCCATGACAACGGTCGGAGGTGTTAGGTCTTCCGCCCAAGTAAATGGCCGAGTTTTCTCGGTCAATCAAGTTACTATCGGTGTCGCCCCTGCTCAACGGGGGCAGCGCCGTCGCCCTAACATCACCAGTTCTGCAGCGGCATCCCTCAGAGGAACTACTGCTGTGCAACCGGGGCAACGCCGCCGCCACAACGACGCCGTGCCTACAGCAGGCGTCACCAGCGCCGCTCCTGCTCAACGGGGGCAGCGTCGTAGCCGCAAAGGCACAAAGCCTGCGGAGGCAACATCTCGCTCCGACAAGACAATAATTGTCGGAGATATTCGCATCTGGCTCGATAGAGGCGAGCCGATTATGCCTCGGGACCGACACATCTCAACTATCTACACCTCCAACTGCTTCAAGCTTCTTCGGCAACCGGGAGGACAGAGCAACACTGAGGAGGTCCACCGTACCGGTGGCGAACCAGGGTCCGATGCAACGACCCAGACTAGCAACTCCTCGATCAAAGTCAAGGGGCAACCCAATCGAGGAGCATGAGCTCCGTCTGAAGAAGATATGGGTCACCAAGGAGGAGGCCCGGATTATTAAGCAGGCAAGGGTGGAAGGGCCCTTCCGCATGTCCGACTTACAACAGATGCGGAGTCCGGCAAACATTGAGGCCTAGATATCTCTTAGGTCCACAACTCAACCCCCACCTGGGCAGAAACGCCGAGGAGTTGGCAAGAAGGTACGGCCAACCTCTCTGTGGGCCAGTTCAACGCACACGGACGAGGATTGTTCGGCACAGGCCTCCACATCCCGAGTGTCTATTTTTAACAGACTAGGGACGACACCCAAGCCTAGTAGACAACCGTCCAGGAAGAAGCGGGTAGTTCAGGTGACCAACGACACTGTCAAGGTGTTCACCTACCACACAACCTCCGCTGATAAGTAGCCGGAGGACACTTTGGGAGAGTTAAACCAGCCTCTCGAGACCTTGAGGAAGTCAAGGCCCGTCTCCCGAGTTCTTGCACAGGTGCAGCAGATGTCGGCCGCCGGAACATCTCAGCCCGAGTCGGCACGACAAGAAGAGCACCAAGAAGACACCCATAGTGTCGACGGGGACGACAACTCAGGACATGAGGAAGATCTTAGAAGAGAGGCACAGACCCTCGCGTTGGAAGAACTCCCGCGCGAAAATCAAGAACTTATGAACCTCTTGCAAGTATGATTGCGTGAAAAGGAGGTTCATGTTTAGTCTCAAGTGGCGCCCACTGGGATGGAACAACAACCTCCTCCCATTCCAGTCACAGCCAATGCCTTGGTTACCGTTGCAAAATTATCAGTGGTGGTGGAATTCGAAGTGCCGCAACATGAGACCAATGCGCGATCTTCTACCACTCCTGTTGTAGAAAGCCTCATGGTACAAAGGCATATGATCCAGCGAATTGTTGAGGCGAAATTTGGTCAACATGGTGAGGGTGTGGCCACCGTTGATTTGTACAGCGTGCCCTATCCCCTTCACCATCAGTTCAAGAAACTTCCGCCTGATTGTTTGAAGGCCTCAAAACTCCAGAAGTTCAATGGGCAGGGATCGCCACGTGAACACCTAGCCTATTATATGAGGGCCATGGGTGAACTGGCACTGGAAGAGTCATATCTACTGTGGTACTTCGCCACGTCTCTGACAGGCACCGCCTTCTAGTGATATTCTAGGCTAAAGCCCAACTCAGTGACTGATTGGGTTGATATGCAGAAGAAGTTCGTCGATCGTTTTCAGACGGTCGAACGCAAAGTCTCTCTGGCGGAACTCTGTGCCCTTAGGGCAGAGAAAAGGTGAGACCGTGTCGGACTTCATCAAGCAGTGGAGGGACGTCAGCATGCGTTGCGATAATCCTCCAACGCCCGAAGACGCGATCACCATATGCTGCAGGGGTCTATTGGCGGAGGTTAGTGAAAAGCTTTTGAGTTCAAACATCAGAAGCTTTGACCAGCTGAACACGGTGGTAGCGGAGATTGAAATGTTCATCGCTGATCATCCGACATGCTTCTGCCAAAGGCAAACCCTCCAAAGATCGCCTGGCCAGTGGCAAGGAGATAAACTCTGTGGATTTCTCCCCGACGAATCGAAACAAGGGGGAAGGAAAATCCAAGGGCAATGGAAAAAAACCCGACGCCAAAGCGAATGCGACTCTGTTAGCAGAGCGTATGAAGGCGCCTTACTCCTTCAGAAAAGAGTATACAAAGATGCTCTTTGTTCTGTGCATGAAGGAAAAGCTCATCACCTTACCTGATCTGCAAAAGCCCGCGAAGTTAGATAAAATAGATGACCGTACTTATTGTGTGTATCACCGAAAGTTAGGTCACACCGTTGGGGACTGTTATGTTTTCAAGAATATAGCAGAAGAGCTCATCCAGAAGGGTCTGATAAATATGTTGGGCCATGCGATTGACCTACTGCAACCTCATGTCTAGAGCCGATCTAATTGATAGGTCAACGTGGTCTACATGATGGCAACTGTTTCGAACTCCAATGTACTAGAAGTCGGGCCATTGAATCAACAGCCCAATGCTGGCCTCGTAGTGGCTCCTTCCTCATTACTTGAATGCGTGGCACTGCGGAGGACTATTCGGAAGATTCGAGGGGACATCCGACAATAGCAGCTAGAACAAAGGCGTCTTCTGCAATTCTTGAAAAGCATCGATGAGCAATTGGCCACATTCCCCTTTGGACCATTTGCTAGGGGACTAGCTCCAACACATGCAGGGGGCAGGTGTACTACCCGCCTCCCGGATCCCTCCTGGCTTGTGGGGTTGGCTCTCTGAGGAATCCTCCGATTCATCTGAAGACGAGGAACCAGAGAAGTTATATTCTTTTCTTTGCGAGAAGACTCTGCAAATCTTCTTTGCATGTCATCGAGAAGGCCTATTAGATCTCCCGACATCGCCTAGTCAGCAACAGCAGGCGCCGCGTTAGATCAGGGCTATTACCCATACCATGTGGTTGTAGGTCACATCATTCTTGATTGTCAGGCCTTTAAGGACTCTGCTGAGAACTTGATCAGGCAAGGGGTGATTGATATGGGTGACTCCTTGGTTTGCCCGTCACAGCCACAGAGACGAGAGAGTTTGAATTTCTTCGTCAACGTCATACATGCTTCGACTGCTTTCCAACTCCCCGAGCCGAGAGGAAGGAGTCAGTTCCCAACCGCCCAAATCTATATTGTGATATTCGGGGTGGCGACCCTCTCATGAGTGTTCTTTCCCCAAGGAAGACACTGAAAAGATCTTCGACAAGCTTCTGGAAAAAGGTCGAGTGATGGTGCATGACCCACCATCTTACTACAATGAAACAGCCAAGAGTCATCCCCTCTTTTGCAAATATCATGCTAGGGTGTCTCACCTCATTGGGGAATGTCCGAAAGTCCAAGACTACATCTATGCCCTCATCCAAAAAGGGGAGATCGATGTGCAGGGAGATTCGACGGCTAGGCGACGTCTCAAAGAGGTTGCTAAGAAGATTCTCCGGCAAGCTCAACAGGAGCAGGTCAAGCCACGAGAGACCAAGCCCATCTCTCAGCAGGTCCAGTCAGGCAAGTCTACGGGCAACAACTCTCAGCCAAATCCTAATGGCAAGGCTAAGTGCAAGGGGCCTAAGGCTCAAAGCCCAAAAAGCCAAGCCGTAAGAGGAGGTTCCAAGTCCCTTTCCAAGCTGAGTCAATCTGGCATCATTATAGGGGGAAACCCTCAGCCAAGCAACAAAGGCAGTTAGGGCGGGAGAGCCCAAAGCCAAATCTCATGTCGAGCCAACAAGGTCGTCAATTGTAGAAAGACCTCAACAGCTCGAACATGCAAAATCACCAACTAAAGCAAAACCGGTGGAATGGCAAAGCCCCCAAGGGCTCCACTTTGGCTTGGTAGAGTTCCAGGAGTTGCCGTTGGAAATAATTGCTCAGGGGATCGATGCCACTTTCTAGGTACAACCGTATGAGGCCAATTGGACTAAGATTACTCCCAGAAGGAGTCGCGGAACCAAAGCTCGCAAGGAGCCGGCCCAGAGCAAAAAGCAAAATTCCAAAAGCAAATTAGTCTCACCTCTAAAACCAAGACCACTTTCTTCTCAAGAGGTGGCACGTCAAAAGAAACAAGAGAAGAATCACAGAAAGAATCTGAAGAGGAGGTTGAAGAAGCAAGCTGAGTAAGCAGTAGCTATGGAAGCCCCCAAAGAGTTGACTCCTTTACAACGGCTACAAAAGCTCATAGATGAGTTGGAGTATACTCCCTCTCACCCCACCAGGGTCGTCACTCTGGACAAATATATTCCCTAGGACAAGTTTAGGCGTAAAGCGCGGCTTCTTCAGTGGCTCTAGGAGATGGTCCACCGTCTCGAAGAGGGTGAAGAATTCTCGATTCCTGAAGAGCTTTCCTTGTTTTACAAGGACAAGGAGCTCACTGTCGAGATGCTTGAGGAAATGCTACAGGAGTTCTCCTGCAATATGGTGGCGACCTCGCCGCCCGATAATATCAACTCTCCTTCCAGACAAGGCACTATGGCCGATAACCCCCGTGGCAAGGCTCCCACGGCGAAGTATCAGCGTCGCCCGACGAAAAATAGCCGAGGTCGGGGCAGAGGACGAGGGCATTGACACGACAGTCCCTTAACTCTTGACCGAGTCATACTGTTCAGAGGGGAAGAATCAGGGCTTATCGCAGAAACTCAAGTGTGGGGTATCCCTTTCATCCTCGACTCCTCATAGGGTTCAGGACCCATCACAGAAGCTAGAAGACCGGATGGTGTCCCTTCATACTCGAATCCTCTGACAAGAGGAAGAGCCCGTTAGGCCACTAGTCCAGGACAAGGCTTCAGAGCAACGGGTCCCTCTACAGGGGTGAACCCACAAACCAAACAGGTCTCTTAACAAGGGCGAACAGATGAACTCCTGCCACCTCCGGAGGAATCTCGGCACCACTATTCCAAGAAAATGTGGAGGGCCGGAGTGAGGAATGCCCTTCTAAGCGGGAGAAGCCTCGCGGGGCGCCGAAGACTCTGGCAGAGATTATCACACCATTTGACAAGACCCGTGCTCAGGCGGACCGCAAGATTATTCATCATATGAATCTGTTTCTAACAAATGTCACTCTTTGGGAAGCCATCGCTTGGAGTAAAGATATGAGGGAAGCCCTCATCAAGATACTCCAAGATCCTGAGGCCTATGAAGCCCATGTTGCAGAGTTGCAGGCCTAAGCATATGAGGCGTGTTTGCAGCCAACATCACCTTTACAGACAAAGACATGTTGCTATCCTCTTCGTGTCATAATCGCCCTTTATATATACGAGGGACGATCAATGGGCACGATGTGAATCGAATTCTGGTCGACGCTGGAGCGGCCATTAACATTATGCCCTTGGAAGATTTTCAAGTCTTTATATCTGACGCCTTACCTGCAAAAGGTGAGCGCAATCAAATTTCGGGATTCAACTAAGATTTCGAGGAAGTGCTTGGTCGGTTGAGGTGAAGTTAGTCTTGGGCGATTTTTTCATCTAAGTGACGTTTTATATCATCAATGCTGACATCTTACAAGGTGTTATTGGGAAGACCATGGCTGCATGAAAATTGAGTGGTTCCTTCAACTCTGCACCAATGTCTTAAATATGCCAAGGGGGGAGCAACATTCTATCTTTGTAGATCAGGCTCCATTCTGCCCCAACGAGTGCCATCTGGCAGATGCTTCCTTGTAGTTTGGGGAGCCCACTCTAGCAATCCCCGAGCCTATAAAGACAAAGGAAAGCAAAAGTGAACTCTGAAGTTGAGGAAGGGCAATTATTCACGGTCAACCAAGACTTGGCAAGACTACATAGGCTAAGCCTCAAGGCCGTCTCCAAGCCGACTCAGCTAGAGAGGCGAAGTGTTGACATTGAAGCCAACCTCATCAGTAGGTCATTGACCAGAGTATCTCCTTACCGCCTAACTGTATCCAACTCTTGTTTCAATGGGAAGAGCACGAGGTGGAGCAGTTGAAACTTCACAGTCTCCTACCAGTGGAAAAGGAGTAAAAAAGGCAAGAAGACAGGCCGATTGTCTTTTATAAAGGAGATTTGGTCCCACCAGGCCCTCTGAAGATGATTTTGGCTGGGTACTCCCGCCAATAGTGCGCCGGTGCTAGTCCAAGAAATGGACGATTTGTCAGAGCACATCAGGGAAATGTGTAAAAAGCAGCATATCCCTTAGGTCCAAGACCCCGCACAGACCGCATATTTCCACCAGTTGTGGAACCCTCCGCAGGTCCGGGGGCAACCTCCTTCTCCCACAAAGATACGAGAGGACTCGGCTATGATCAGGAGAGGGACTTTGAGGTTCATTACGTAGTCAATGCTATAGGACTGCTACCTCCTCCTCACGGACAAACAGAAGTGGAGCCCAAGATTGACAACTCTGTGAGGGAGTCCGGTGAGATGTCAATGTCACTCTCACCAGATGTTAACAATGGTCGCCTCTCCGAGGGAGGGACAGCTCAGCCCGCCGGGTGTTGGCAAGACAGAGAAGTCCTTCGACTTCAAGCCATGAGCAAGAAAGCTTCGAGGAACTTGAAGTCTATGAAGTAAATACTGATGATGAGGGAGACTTTGTCGACCTCCAACCAGCTCCACCGGAGCTCGAAGACGGTGGCCAGGCAACTGTGGATGAGTTGATTGAGATCAATCTTGAAAGCAAAGAGGACTATCAGCCAACCTTCGTAAGTGCTCTCCTCAGTGAGAAAGAAAGATAGGCGTACCAGCGGCTCCTGAAGAGTTCAAGGACTGTTTCGCCTGGACTTATAAAGAAATGTCTGGGCTTGATCCTTCTGTGGCTGAACATGAGCTGGCAATACTTCCAATAGTCAAGCTAGTCAAGTAAGCTCAAAGGCATATGCGCCACGAGCTGGAGTTAAAGTCAATGCTGAGGTCGACAAGATGCTCGACGTGACTTCATAGAGCCATGCATGTACCCTGTGTGGCTCGCCAATATAGTACCCGTCAAGAAGAAGAATGGCCAAGTCCGAGTCTGCATCGACTTCAGGGATTTGAACAAGGCATGCCCGAAGGACGACTTCCATGTCCCAATCACTGAGACAATGGTTGACATGACCACCAGTCACGAAGCCTTGTCCTTCATGGACGAGTCATCGGGCTATAATCAAATCCGCATTGCTATCAAAGATAAAGACCATACGGCTTTCCGATCCCCTAAGGGGATTTTTAACTATAAAAGGATGCCGTTTGACCTAAAGAATGGCGGCGCAACCTATCAAAGGGCGATGACCAATAGTTTCGACGAGATACTACATGACCTTGTTGAATGCTACGTCGATGACCTAGTCGTCAAGTCAAAAAGGCGAGAGGATCATTTGGCTGACTTGCGCCTAGTCTTCGAAAGGCTTCGACAGTATCGGCTCAAAATGAATCCAATGAAATGCGAATTCGGCGTCTCCAGTGACAGGTTTCTCGGTTTCATCATCAAGTACCGAGGTATAGAAATCGACCCTGACAAAATCAAGGCCATAAGAGGCCTGTCTCCGCCTAGAAATTTGACAGAGCTCAGATCTCTGTAAAGAAGACTCGCCTATATCAGACGGTTCATTTCTAATCTCTCTGGAAGATGCCTGCTTTTCGGTAAATTGATGAAGAAAGGGGCACCCTTCATATGGGACGAAGACTGCCAGAGAGTCTTTTAGCAAATTAAGGAGTATCTACTGACTCCTCTAGTGTTGGGGGCACCTGTTAAAGGAAAGCCCCTTATCCTTTATATTGCCGCCATGGATGCCTCTTTGGGGGCGCTACTAAACCAGATCAATGAAGAGGGTAAGGAGCAGCTGCTATACTACCTCAGCCGGAAGCTGATCGGGCCTGAGCATCGGTACGCGCTTATGGAAAAGGTGTGTTTGGCTTTGATGTTTGCTGTCAAGAAGCTAAGGCACTATCTTCTAGCTCACTGAGTGGAGATCATCTCAAAATGCGATCCACTCAAATTTCTGCTCAGCCAGCCCGTCCTCTCCGGAAGCCTCGGCAAGTGGGCGCTTATCCTCATGGAGTTTGACATCACTTTCGTCCCCCGCAAGGCGATCAAGGGACAAGGAATGGCTGAATTCTTAGTTGTGCATCCTGTGTCAGAAGATTCGCCACTCAACTTCGAGTTGCCCGATGAAGAGGTGCTGGTGCCTTCACAAGAGGCCGGTGAGCATCCTGAAAATGTCCCACTACAAACGGAGTCGGACGTCTTCACCCTCGACCTCCCACATTGGGAGTTGTACTTTGATGGCACTTCCTGAACAATCAAGAGGGCTGGCATCTCACAGACTTTGTATCTGGCGTCGGGATAGTTTTTGTATCTCCTCAAGGCGGCATTCTCCATAATTCATGTGCTCTCATGAAGTCATTGACTAATAATGAAGGCGAGTATGAAGCGCTAATTATAGACTTCAGCTGGCACTGGAGATGGACATTAAATGCCTCAAAGTGTACGGGGATTCTCAACTCGTCATTCGACAAGTCCTGAGCGACTATGACGTCCGGAAGGAGCCGATTCCCTACCATGCAGCTGTCATGAGGCTGAAAGAAAATTTTACTATTTGAAATAGGCCATGTCCCAAGGGCACTAACTCCCAAGCAGACGCTTTGGTAAAGTTGGCAGCAGCTTAAAACTCGCACCTGAAGGAGAGTTGAATATTACTGTCAGACACGAAGGCTCATGCCAAGTGTGCTCGACGAAGAATTTGGCCTCACTGTCTATGAGGTCAATAATATTCAAGAGGAGAATGCTCCAGAAGAAGAAGATTGGCGTGAGCCGATTATAAAGATAAAGAATGGGTGGCTTCCTCTCGATCGGGCTCAGAGAGTGAAGCTGCAACGCAGGGCAACATCTTACCAGCTGATCGACAGTTTGCTTTTCGGCTCATCCATGAAAAAGACTAATTGGTCCTACGGTGCCTTTCCACTAAGGAAGCAAAAAACGTGATGCATGAGGTCCATTTTGGATTGTGCGGGACCATCAAGTAGGAGCCAAAAAAAAAAAAAAAAACATTAAGCTCAAAGGATTTTACTGGCCCACCATGTATGAAGATTGCAACCGGTATGCTCGTACATGTCACCAATGTCAAGCATTTGGGCCAGTGCCTCAGAGGCCGCCTAATCCGCTCCATCTAACTGCGCCAACTTGGCCGTTTGCGGATTAGGGCATGGATGTTGTTGGACCATTCCCGTCTTCATCTCAAGGCCACAAATTTATCCTGGCCGCCACTGATTACTTCTCCAGATCGGAAGAAGCTATTCCGCTGCGAGAAGTTATAGGGGAAATAGTCGCCCAGTTCGTGAGGCACTTCATATACAGATTCGGCACCCCCAGTCGGATCATCTCATATAACGGCACACCATTCAAGAATAAGACCGTGCATGCTTTGGCGTCTAAGTTTCATATCGATTGGAGGACGTTGTCGGTCTATAATCCCCAGGCCAATGGGTTGGCTGAAGCCTTCAGCAAAACCCTTTGCAAGCTGTTGGCCAAGATAATGGGTGGCTGTAAACGAGATTGGAGCGAGAACGTCCACGAAGTCCTATGGGCCTACCGGACTATCTACAAGACCCCTACGGGTTGTTCCCCATTCTTCTTGGCCTACGGAGCTGAAGCTGTGGTCCCTGTGGAAATTGAGCTGGCGTCCTATCGCATTGATGTTCACACTGGATTGTCGGGTCAAGACCAATCTGAAATAGAAAGAAGGCTCGAGGAATTGTCCAACCTTGAAGGTGAAAGACTCAGCCTATAAACACTTGCAAGTGTATTAAGCCCGCTTGACACGTGCTTATGATAAGTTGGCCAAGCAAAGGGCATTCAAAAAAGGCGATCTTGTCATGATCAAAGAAAAGGAGGTCTTGGCGGGAAGATCCAGCAGCAAGCTCCCACCCAACTGGCTTGGACTACGTCATTTAAAAGGTCTATGAAGGAGGCGTCTACACGGTCATCGACCACAAGGGAAACAATCCCTTCCCTCCTCTTAATGGCAAACACATGAAGCTCTACTATGCGCCACAGTATGAGTTTGCACAACAACCACTCTCAGAGGATATTTACCTTCCCAGAAGAGGGTCGAATTGAGTTCTAAAAAAAGGGGGTTAAAAATGTTAATTCCCCGGCGGACTTAGTCACCCTTCAACGGTCGGCTAAGGACAAAAAGGCCATAAACTCTGCTAAGGTGAAAACTTGCAAGGGTGCCTCAAGCAAAAATAGGTAATCCCTTGGTGTGAAAATCCGTAAGGGCGCACCGGAAAAAACTAAAGGGGGCCAGCCTTGACGAAAACCCGAAAGGGCGATGAGGTTGGTAATGTGAAAAAAAAACAAACAAAAAAAAACTTCCTGCAGTATGTTTCCATGGGTGGTTCTAAGTCAGCAGTTTTACCCTGTGATGGTAAGTGCATTATAACGATGTCATGGCTATAGTTCCAACGTTGTCATGCAACATCCAATCCCACCGGGACGCCATAGCTATGATCCCAACGTCATCATGCAATACTCTGTTCCACCGGGATCGTCAGTATTTTAAACCTTTGGATTTGATTTATATGCCCCACCCGGGCTGTCAAATCCATCTCTCTTTCCCGCAGGGTTAATTCATATGCATTTTGACTAGTTAATCCCGCTTACATTTTCAATTTCGGATTTGACCCCTATGTTTCTAAGACTGTCAAATTCATCAATTCCTTTTCTATAGTTGACTCATACGTCCCTCTACATGTCAGCTCCACCAACATTTTGCACTTCTCGAGTTTGGCTCCCGTGTCTCTTTGGGCTATTCAATCCGTCCTTCCAGTCCCATCGGGCTCGACCTATGCATGTCCCTTTCGGGCTGCCGACCCATCTCGCCTATCGACTTCCGGTTTAACTCATATGTTCTTTTCGGATTGTTAAATTCACTTACTCATTGTCCTGACGGGGTTTGGCCCATGCATGCCCTTTTCGGGCTGCCAATTTATCTTGCCTATCGGTTTTCGGGTTTGACTCTCACGTCCCACTAAGACTGTCAAATCCACCTTTATCCTTCGGGTTGGGCCTATGCATGTCCCTTTCGGGCTACCAACCCACCTTGCCTATCGACTTTCGGGTTTGATTCTTACGTCCCACTAGGGTTGTCAAATCCATCATTTCCTTCTTTCGAGTTTGGTCAATGCATGCTCCTTTGGGCTGCCAACCCATCTCGTCTATCGGCTTTCGGGTTTGACTTACATGTCCCACTAGGGCTATCATACCCATTCTTTTGTCTTACCGAGCTTGGCCTATGCATGCTCCTTTCGGGTTGCCAACCCTATCTGCCTATCGGCCTTCGGATAGATCTATATGTCCCACTTGGACCGTCAAATCTATTCTTTCATTCAACCGGGCTTGGCCTGCGCATGTCCCTTTTGGACTGCCGACTCATCTTGGCTATCGGCTCCCAAGTTTAACCTACATGTCCCTTTCGGACTGTTAAATCCACTTATTTGTTGTCCCAACCGGACTTGGCCTACTCATACCCTTCCCGGATTGCCAACCCATTCAGCCTACTGGCTTTCGGATTTGACTAACCATGTTCCACCGGGACTGTCAAATCCACCTGTTTGTCCCACCGGGCGTGGCCCATACGTCCCTCTCGGGATGCCAACCCCCCTTTGCCTTCTAGCACCATAGGTACCTAAAAAGGGGGGGGGTGAAAAATATTGATGTCCCAGCGGACTTAGTTGTCCTCATTAGGAGGGCAATTAAGGGCAAAAAGGTTTTAACCCGACTAAAGTGAAAATCCGCGAGGGCGTCTTACTTAAAAATGGGTAGCCCTCAGTTTGAAAATCCGTAAGGGCACACTGGAAAAAACTATAGGGGGCCAGTTTTAGTGAAAATCCGAAAGGGCGGTAGGGCTGGTAAGGTGACAAAAAAAAAAAAGAAAAAAAGAGCAAAAAAAAGGGGAGCTATACATGCAAAGAGGATGGAAATAAAAGTTGCTGAACAAGTACAAAAAGGAGCCCGAGACAAACCCTCGGGATAACTAAAGACAAAATTGGGCAAGATACAAAAGCCCTATGTACAAGTACAAAAAGGCAGCAAGGCCTATCAAGGACCAGACTCGCTCCTCCTCAGGTCAGCAAGGTGAGTCTCGCTCTGAAGAGCCTCCTCCTGGAGCCCCTCAAGCTTACAGAGATGAGCCTCTATCTCGGCGCGGGCGAGACTGCGCTCCTCGGTCTCGCAGATCTTCCGTAGAAGCTCCTCCACTCTGCAGGAGGCCACCTACTCACGCTCGTGAGCGGCCTCGACCTGGGCACCTACCTCGGCCTGGGCCGCTTAAAGTCTGCAGGGCTGCTCCTATCGAATCTGCATCTGGGTCCTCTGTCCCTGCTCCTGAATAGCGTGAAGGCAGGCGAACTCTTCCCATAGGGCCGCAAACTCAACCATCCAGACGTCTCGAGAAAGGCCGAATGCATAGTAGCCTCTAGAGTAGCACTCTACGTGACCTCTCATAGCCTCGATAGTTGGGAGGGGATCGATCTGTAGCAGTGATCGGAGATTCTGAATGAGCCGGGTGCCCATATCGACATCCACCAAGGTTACACCAACTTGAGGTCCGTCAGGCCACTCCAACCCAAGAGCGGGAAAGCATTGGGGCACCCTTGGGGCCACCTCTGCTGAGCCTGAAATCAAAGAAAGAAAGGCAGCATATGGTGAGTGTGCTATCACAACAAAATCAGCATGGGCAGAACTCTAAGTACAAGTCATAATGGCCTTATTGGAGACAACTCTGCACGCGGGATAAGCTATGGAAGGAGGCTCCTCCAAAATTGGAGGAGAAATATCAATAGGGCTAACTCCAGCTCTGTAGGCGGTATAGCTACAACCGAGCTCTCTGCAAGTGAAATGAGACTTGAAGATCCTAATGTTGCATTTGCACCAATAACAGAGATGAGGGTTTCTGGATGATAAATGCATACTGATCTCTATAGTGCCATTCTCCTCGCCTACAACTGGAGCTGAAGACCCAGTAGAGGTAGCCATAGGGTCGGCATTGCCCCTCTCCTGTAAGGGTGTCCGAGGTGACCCCTCTGTCATGTCAATCTCTCCAGTTTCAGAGAGAGGCCTTGCCTCCATTTGATCAGCAGCTGTCCAAATCAGGGGCACAATATAATATCAAAATTCATTGAAATATAATGAGCACGCACGAGGGAAAATATGCAAAATATATGGTGCATACCTGAAGCATTTACCCCGCTGGGATCAATAAGGCTGGCTGCAACTGTCAATAACCCTAGGACCAAGGGTGGGGCTTCATCATCAGGCACCCCCGGTTCCGAGTGATCCTTATCAGCTATTGTCTCAAGCTCCAAAGCTCTCAGATCTCCATCATAATCTGGCAAATCCACGAGTGGCTTGGATTCAATGAGTCTTGAAAGCTTATCCAGAGAGGAGGCCGACTTGGTAGTTGTATGATGAGCAACGAGATAAGTAAAGGAGTCACAAACAAATATGAGGATAATAGACTCCTAAAATTACCTGAGGTCATCCTTATCTCTCCATCCTCAGAAGAGCTCGATGTGGAGGAAGAGGATTCTTCGCTGGAGGAAGTACTAGAAGCCCCTGTACTTGGCAAAGTACTGGAGCTTCCCCCGCTTGAAGACCCAGGGGATGAAGAACCTTCCTTGCTAGAAGAGGACTCACCCCCTTCGATAACAGGGAGAGTGGGTTGGACCTCGAGATCCCCTGCAACAGACAACATACAATATTATGTTAATCAATATATTTACCATCTCTCAAGCACTAAAGGAGAAGAAAAGGGGATGGACGTAAGAAATTCTTACCCGAAACTTGGATAGCAGGGGCCCCTTCTGCATTAAGCACGGGAGAGGCAACGGTCACCGGTGTATAGTCAACGGCGGAAGTATCCAACCTCTCTATGGTCAAGTTAACATTAGGGGTGGACTCATCGAAATTCAATCCCTCTGCTGTGAAGGCATTCCTCGGACGGGGGGAAAAACTCATTACACCTCGAATTTCAGGAGGAGTTGCACCCAAAAAGGAAGGGGGTCATGTTTATAACATCGTGTAAACATGTCACAATTGTGATTTGAAATGAAAGCTTCTTTCACTTACTGGAGGCATCCGCTCGAGTGGGAGATTCTTCCCCAGAACGAGGACGGGTAGAAGGCCGTGTGTCATCCTCTTGGCTTTCAGCTCGGGTCCTTTTCCCAGGAGCATTGACCCCAGTGTGGGCCGCACCTAGAGAGGTATCTCGCGGGAAAACAATGTCCTCTTGGCCACTGGCATGGTCTGCAAACGATGAGGGGTTGCATGTGATGAGAAACAAGGTGGAGCTAAACAATCAAACAAATACCTGGCGCCCCTATGGCTCTCTTAAGCCTCAAGATGATCTGCTCAGGCTTCAATCGAAGAGCGAGGGCCATCTTGTTCATAATGTCTAAGATGGCATTAGGAGTGACAGCCAACTCCAAGTCTGAAATGTACTCCACTGGACCAGCACAGGCCACTGCATTAGTTACACCCTCCATTCTGCGAAAGCACTGCTTGTAAATGCCCCCTCAGGGGGACTGGCTGCGATAATTGGGATTTACCCTTCAGACCACAGGAAGTCTTCAAATCCTCACACCAAGAATAAGTCGTCGAAGGCCCAGGGGCTGCCCTCGGGCGGGAAGACCCCGAAGTCGAGGCTGTTGATAGCGTGCCCCTCAAGGACTTCAGAGCCCCAGCATATTGACTCCTGTCAATGGAGATAGGGAGTCCCTCCTCCCTCCAACGGATCTCTATCTCCCTCATGGCTCGAGCAACTTTGGAGAAATGAGACCTGATGAAGCCTGGGTCAAGGAACAAGGGAGGTAGGTCCTCCCTCCTCAAGCGTCTCTCCTCAGTAGCTCGGATGGCATCGCCGCGCTGTCTGAATACATTGCTGACTTTAAACCACTAACGCGCATAATGTATGTCGAAGTGACCCTTGCGCGTTTGTGCGGGAATCGGATAGTCCTTCACGTCACGGTAAAGGAAGGCCTGCCAAACAGTTGCAACTAGATGCACATCCCCCTGTCTGTACTGTTGAAGAGCCAGAGGGAAATCCACATTCAGAGGGATGGCCTGGTCGTACCCGAAATTCTGGACAAATCGATGTGGATGGTATGGCTCAAGGACTACTGTGCTGGAGCAGCGGTAAATTAGAACACCGGGTCGTATACAAACGACCCACACAGCTAGTGCGTGGGAGGAAGGCAGAGCCCACGAAGACAATCTGTAGGTAATTAAATCCCCCTGTCGCTCTAAATAGTGGCGATAAAGATGGGAGCTGTGGTCGAAGTCTAGACTCTCGTCCCTCCCAGTGTGGAGGAAAGACAACGCACGACAGGCACTGGCTAGCTGCAAAATAACATCCTGATCCAGGTGGCTAGTAAAAGCAAAGATAAGTGGAGCAGCTGCATTGTCAATTGGTGTCCTCTGGGAAAGTTCTGGCAAAAGCAAACCCGCCCACGCGCTAAAGTAATGGGTGGGCATCAAAATGCCCTTGTCTTTGGGTGATGAATGTGAAGTCAAAGCCCCAAAGGAATGGTAGATGTTCGCCAATGCAGCCTGGGCAATAGCAACTCTGCCCCCATAAGCCATCAGACAAGCTGGGTAAATCACCTCTGCCCGAAGAATTCCCTCCTCTCTATGAGGGATCACAAAGCTGGCCAACCAGTAGGCCAAGTAAGCTGCCAAGTATGTCAGTGACAGTAGCCTGCTCGAGTTCCACCCCCGTGCTAGAGCGGGCAAGTGACGCGGATGTGAAGCAAATTTTAATATGACTTCCTTGCACTGCTCCCAAGTCATGTTAGAGGAAGCAAACTTTTCATAGAAACAGTACGGGCCACTGTAAAAGTGCATCACCCATGCATTCAATGTCACTCTTGGTGTGCGTGCAACCTTCTCTTTTGCCACTAGGGCTAAGTCCCTTCTTGTCTTCATCAGATATTTGAAGCAATAAGGAAGTAAGTATCGACCAGCTCCATCTGAAGCACTGAGAAGCAAATCATCTAAGGACACTTCTTCATAGGGTTGTCCACAAACCGGCAGGCCCGAGATCCTGTGAAAAGCCCACAGGTCCAGTGAAGTCTCCTCCTCTGTGGTGACAAATGTATTCCAGCGACGATTGAACCTCTCGGCCAATGCCTGAAGCAATCCTGTGTGGCAAGGATAGGAATATAATGCTATGGTCACTGCACGACGAATCCCGGCCCTTTCAAGTACTGTCCTATAAATAGTCAAGATGCCCTACAGCCATTCCGTCGCGCCCCGACGATAACAGTGAGAAGGAATAACAACCCACTTCCTATACCAGTCGGGAGTCTTTCTGCGCCAATATCCTCTCCAATAAGTAGTCATGGTTATAATTATTATGTGCAAAGGTGGCCCCAGAAGGAGTCAAAAATATTCCGTCCACTGTGACATCTGAGGCCTTATGGTGCCCGGATAAATGCCAGACTGTTGGTGACGATGGCCCCACTCGGACTGTAAAGCTGTCAAACTCTCTGAAGAAGTCCAGACTCTTTTGATCATGATACTGTCTCTGCTGAATGAAACCCACTTGAAAGCTCGGATAGGAGAAAGTGCAGGTGCCCGACATGATGTCCCTCCCGAGCAATATGGCTCGTTTGAGACGACCCCTTTCCCCTAGCAAGAGGGGGTCAACACCCTCATATTGGGACACGAAAAAAGAGAAGAATGAATATCGACTGTTCCAGTATTCCAAATTCCACTGGAAAAATGAGGCACAAAGCTCTGGATGAAAGACAAAAGATGCTGGTCCAGTTGAAAGTGAGATGGATATCTCCCAGAGCGGGCGTACACAGAGACCCTCTGTCTCCTCGTGATACGAGATATGTCAACAGTGCCTTCGTCCGCACTAGCATTCTCAGTTGGGCCCTTAGCGACCCAAGAAAAATCGCGGTACACTGCGTCAAAACTGGCAGAGGTGATGCTGCGCGGAGGGAAGGGTGGCATGGGCCTATCTGTCCTCTGCACATAATGATCATCAGAGACCCCAACTCTAGGTCTCCGGGAAGTCTCTCTGCCTCTGTCTTGGCGAGCCATGTCTGTAGAAGCTGCAAAGACCAAGAACAACAGAGAACAGTGAGTAAGAAGGCCGAATTAAAGACCAAACAAGCATGAGAACAACAATAAAAATATTGAGGCACAGTCCTAAAAAGCCCCATTATGTCAATGGATTCGAGGGCAAGTGAAAAGTTATGAAAGGCACCGGCCATCCCCCGTCTCTGGTTTTGACGGATGTCTCGTGGGGGGCATTTGTTGCACCCACTATTTGTCTCGAATAAATTGAGACAATCTCCCGAGTTGGTCGGGTCGGGGTTTAATACCCGGCGTATCGCCGCCCCGTGGAATATTTCCATATGACGGGACTCTATGGCTCATATATTATTTCAATTTTAAACCCCTCGTAGCAAACGAGGTGGTTGAGAATCAGACTAAATCTACAACGATTATTAGGACCGTGTGGTTCCGGGCAAAATCTCGAAAGGATGAGTCTTTTCTCCATTAGGTGTTCATGGTAAATAAAGAAAACCCTCGCAGCAAGAAAAGGGGATACAAGGGATGATGTACACATCGCTGAAGAAGTCCAACACGTGTATCACGCAGTTCGGACAAGCACAAACCCCCTCCTCTTGGCCGATGGCGCGGGGAAGACAACAAACGAACAAGAAGCGCGTTCTCTCCTTCCTTCACGAGTGCTGTGAGCAATAGACTCTAAAAAGCCTAAAGGAGGGGGCTTTAAACCAAAATGGAGGAAAAGGGACTCGTCTGGGGTCGGGGAGACCTGCGTGGGGTCGCCCGACCCAAGGCAGACCGGTGCGCAGGCGCGCGGGCCTGCCCTAGGTCGTGGGACCCTGGGGGGAGCCGCCCAGGGTCAACCGACCCCGGGGGGGTCTACTCGGGGACAAATGACCTGCCCGAGGTCATTTGATCTCGCCGCCCTCTCTCTCTAAAAAAAGAGAAAATAAAAAAAAGGGAAAAAGACCCTCCCGAGGTCATTTCTACCCCGTTCATCCCGTACGGGTTCAATCACCCCCGGGTGGCCCTCCAACTTATATAAATAGACCCCGGGGGTCTAGAAGGAGACTACAGAGGGTACGAACTATATGATCGAGAGAGATCTGCACACGGACGACGGAGAAGAAAGCAATGAGCCTTTTTCGTTGTTTTTGGCCCTCGGAGGGTAGGTGGTACCCCGAGCCTTGTATTTATGCTCTCGAGGGCTATATTTGTAATTATGTCCCTCTGTGGGTCATGTTTGTAAATTTCTATGTCTCCGAGACAGCTGAATTACATAGTTCCGCCTATATAATAGGAAAATTACAAAAATGCCCTTCCTAGGATTGCGAGAAATATAAGTCCTATTATTTGCAATTTTACCCTGTAAACTTTTGTAATTGGGGCTATGTCTCTACGTCCTGCATCAGGGCGAAGACCTTTCATGTACAGTCGACAACTCGCCGACAACCCTTGTACTCACTTGGCTCATAAATGTACTCAATATACTCAATTGTGCTTTTATTGTGCACCGATCAAGAAAAAATTATAACAGAACCCCCGACTTTCGAAAAATTGTGTACATACCCCTCCCTTTGCGAATCAGCGCACGTGCGCCTTCCATGAAGTCCCTTGTTACTCCGTTCGATTAGGGACCTTGTCAGCCCAGTCTTACACCTAAGTGTTACCTCAGATCTAGGTCCGCTTGGAGTCTGATAAAATTATCAAATATCCCTATGACCTAGAAATGGCTTAGGAGCCTTCAAAACTCTCCGGAAATAGCCTCAGCGTCTCGGGGAGTCAAGGATTTTACCTTACCTCTCTCCAACACAGAAATTTCAGAAATGTTCCTGACCTGGTAAAATTATCAAAATACTCCTGGCAATCTAAAATTACTAAAATATTCTTAGGGTCTAGAAAAGCTCCCGACATTTCAAAAAATGTCCACTGCTCCTACACAATTGCAACTACGTCCTCAAATCGTAGGGTTTCTCGCCTAACCTAGTGGCTTTAGATGAAACCCTAATTCCATTAATTCTTCGGTGGTGAGTGAAAAATAACTCTGAGCCCTGTAATCAAGTATGCTCTCGGAATCAGCACCCTTGTGGAAAATCAACATTTCTTTGACAGTTAAACAAGGGTGTTCGGATGTTAGGCTGATGTAAATCAACACTGATTGCGGTCAGTGGGTAAAGATCCAGTACTCGAATCCAAATCATCTGATACGATGCGCGCTCACGGAATAAACCCTGCATAGGCTATTCGTACAGCTCCTATGTGTGCACCCCTCTTCATCCCCCTTCTCTTTTAAAAAAAGAGGGAAAATATTTCCGTGATGCCGACAATAAATCACAAATTTTTAAAAATTAAGAAATCTGATAAATTTTATTTTATAATGCTTCAGTCAGTTAGATGCTTATAAGTCTCCGGTCATGGGCGGGGATGCATAGGCAATAAGAAGCACATCACAGACAACTTGGGGAATATGGTGAGGCGAAGGTTACCTCAATAGCCATTCTCTAAAAGAAGAGAGAACCATCTAAGCAAAGAAGAATCGTGTTGTTCATGAGAGTAGGCTTGGAGAGCCTCTTCTGGGGAAACTTGAAATTCAAATTTGAGAGGAAGGGCAGTGTGACAGGAGCTTGCTGCTGATGGTCTGCCTAGGCGGTGGGGAATCTACTGCCTTCTCTTGCTTGGGCATTTTAAGGCACCGATTCCTGCTCTCGGTACTATCGAACAGGCTGAATGAGCTGTTGAGTGTCACCACTGAATTGATGGAGAAGTAACAGCTTTTAGATGGCACCACCTCTTGGCCAAAAGTAAATGGCCATCAGGAGAACACATCTGGTTGGCAAAGAAGCAAAAGCTATCAGGTTTCATCATCTGGTTGCTAGGATGGCAATTATGCAGATTGGTTTTGGATGATGGTAACCCAAGCCAGTCCAAATTCGCTGTTAAGTATTAGCCCGACTTCAGTTCAAACCTGAAATTAACCCTAGGGAGCCACGTTGTGTTCTAACCAAATTTGTGCCTACTTTGGTTGGTTCAGGCTGGCCTGAAATCAGCTCCACATGGCCACTTGTCAACTTGGGTGAACGTAAGTTCTTTTGCTTTGAGAGCATTTCTTATAACTTTGGATATGTAGTAAGTTCCTTTTGCTTTGAGAGCTGAAATATAATCAAGATTCGACTGGTGGTGCTAAGCTGACTGGTTGGCCTCTTAACTGAGATTCTATAACAAATTTTGTAGGGGAAGCTTACTTGTTTCTTGTCTCTGAACTGTTGTTTTTTTGTACTGTTACCGTAAGAATTAAATTTGCCTGTTTGTGATGATAACCAGAGCTTTTTGCGTTCCCAGTTACTCCCTCAATGATGCTGCAGAAACAGTGAATGAGATTGGTGCTTCTGTTCGAAGGGTGATGGGAGGAACTAGTGGGATCCTGTACAGTCTATACTCATCTCTTGATTGAAGCATCGTACATTTTATTTTCCAATGACAACTGCCTCTTATCACTTGAGTTGAAATTTGATGTTTTCTTTGGGAGGGAGTGGCTGTGTCTGTAATATCATATGTGAATAAACCACGGGACTCAACCTTTTCAGATATGAGATATTCTGCAAAGCTGCCTATGCGAAGTTGAAGGGGAGCCCAGCTGGTTGTACATCGAAAGAATGTGAGATTCCATCTGAGATATGCAATGTAATGAAGGAACATTGTTTGTTTTCTTTGGTGTCTGAATTACAACGTTCTTGTTTCAGGGGCTGATGCTCTTGAAGCATCTATCGCTGCCGTCAGCAAGTATGGTGGTGCTTCTGCAGGCTATCGGACAATGCTGGATGCTCTTATTCCAGCATTAACAGTTTTGAAAGAGGTGAGATATTTCTTGATGTTTTTCTTTTCTTCCAATGATCTTCTTTAGCTTGTCATTTGGATTTTCCTAGTTTCTCATTTGTTCTTGTTCACAGAAGTTAGATGCAGGGGTTGATCCCTTACATGCCTTTGTTATTTCTTCTGAAGCAGCAATAAGTGGTGCGGAATCCACAAAACACATGCAGCCACAGGTAACCCCACCCCCCTCCCTTCACCCAGACGTTACTGTGTAGAGATTATGCGAGGATATGATAGTCTTCTGTCAAAGTTCATAAGAAAATGAGTCGGACAAGGTAACTGTAATTAAACTTAAGAAAATGACCGTTAAATATGTCGGTTTGTGCAATTGTTGCTTTGAATAATGAAGTACTGAGCTACTTCATCCGAATTACATTTTTTTCAACTCCATTGCTTAATAGTTGTTGGACTTAGTCGTCCAATATTATATTATATAATCAAAGGTTCCTAATTATATGGGTTGGCAAAATGCAGGCTGGTCGATCCAGTTATGTTTCTGGAGATGTGGTGATGACGGTTCCCGACCCAGGAGCCATGGCCGCGGCAGTGTGGTACAGAGCTGCTGCACTTGCCATCAAGAATAAGTCGTCACCTTCGTAAGCAATTTTGAAGGAACAGACAGCCATGTGCCATTGTTCATTTTCGTTCCCTCTGCTAACAGAGCGAGTTTGCGTCCTCTCCATCCCGGCTCATACTAAAGTTTGTTAAAACTCTCCTGTTTTCCGCTTGTGCCATGCACTAGCTGTGAAGGCAAGTTTTCACATCATTTTTCTTTGTCTTGTGCAATTGTCATGTACCATGACAGACGTACGATTGAGAGATTGATGAGTAATAACGTGCCAGATCGTAGTGTTACTCCAAACCTGCATCCATCATCGTGCATTGCCATTGCCTTTAAAGAAAAGGATAGTTTCGTCGTTTTGTTCTTATGTTTGGAAAGTCACGAAGAGGGTGAGGGATTCCCGTTGAAACCTGCGAGTTTACCTGTTTGTAGCCGGAGAGATTGAGCTGAGACAGGTATTCTTAACATATTTTGTGGATGGCATGTAACAGGAAGTGGGTGAAGGATCGCAGACGAATTTCTTGTTTCCTCGTAGTTTTTCCAATGCTTCCTATTTCCTGTTTTAGGCTTTTCATGTGAAAACATGCAAAAAATTGATGTTTTGACGTGTCAAAACCCTCTAGAAGATTTATTATCTCTTGCAAAAACCTCTTGATTTGTATGATTCGAAGATTTTGTTTTTTTCTTATATATATATATTTATTTAAATTTATAGATCCTATATTGTTCGGTGATTTTGTGCATTTCACTCCGTTCCTGGGTTGACAATGGGCCTGGACTGGGCACGTTTTTATATCATTTTTTTTCTTTGTTAAAGCTTAAACCCGTTCGAAAGCATAGGAAGATTTTGGAGGGTTATTTATGTATAATTAACAAGATAAGTTTTAATTCTCGAGAGATTTGAGTCCGGGATTTGTTAAGCTAACTCTGTTAGTTTCTCGTCGTCAAAAAAAAGAAAGTCAAGATAGGTTTTCATCTGTCAGTGGACGACGTTTGAGACTTTTTAGCGTTAACTGTCATGGTTGGATGGCACAAACCTTGTAGAACGTTGATGTCGTGAAGGCCGACAGACAGGAGAGTTTGTAAAAAGGTGAGTCATTAGGCATAGTTCATTGTAGATTAACCGGGTAAAGTTTACGATGAGGTTGACAAGGAACAAATCTTTTGCTTTTGTTGTTTTTACATGCTTGGTATTCTATATGGAGATATCTGGGAATCCTTTTTGTCAAATATCTATCCGTGATCAACATGCTGCACTTGGGTGGCCTAGGAGGGTAGCATAAGAAATCTGATCAAGTACCGAAACCACTGTTTAAATATCAAGATAGTTGATTGTATGGTCTTACAAAGTTATGAAACTTTAGTTAGCAGAAATTTAAAATAAATTGTTGATCAAAACTAAAACAAGAATTTTGAAACAAATTGTATATTAGACAGAGTTAAACTAAGCAATATCGATCTTTGCAACCGTTCATTTCCACATTATATGTGTCTCTTTGATTACGCGTATTATGTTGCGTAGAGGTTCAACTCCCAAGGAGTTGGGCCTCTACAAACGCCTGGATAGTCGGCTATAACAACTACTATTCCATTACCACATGACTAGATTGGATCTTGCAACTGGTGCTTGTTTAGTTTGGGTATCAATTTTAATACGGTATTATTTTTAATATTAATATTTTAAATCAAGTATCAATGTTAAAAGCAATATAATAATCTACCTATTCGGATGAACTTGTAACAATAAATAGAATTGACGACATAATGAGCTGTTTGGATAACCTTCTTCCTGTCTTGTGCACCTACTATCAAACTGCCGTACCAAGGCAGCGTTTGTTTGGTAACGACGGTCGAAGCTTATCGCGAATCCCCGTTTGGATGGCGCGTCTGACATGGCTGGGATTTGTGGGGTAGGTTTTGAAAAACTCCACCGTCTCAATTTCTCTCTCTCCTCAATAAATGCCCAGAGTAACCCAATCCCTTCGATACCCTTTACTTTACCATGGAGCCTTTTCTGCATTGGGCAGATTTTGGGGATAGAAATGTTCACTTCTTTCAAAATCCCTGGGGAAAGCACGAGAACCAGCTCTTCACGAGTCTCTACGAACCTCTTCATGAAATCCCGACTGTCTGTATCTCTCTTCCATGGGAAATCCCGCCCGCGCAACGAAGTCGATGTCAATTGAGGGCATTTGATTCGTCTTCACCCCCTTTACCCCTGTCGGAGATCCCCAACGATTGGAATCCATTTTATAAGTTTTACCCGACGCTGTCTGAGGCTGCAATGGAACCCAAATAACTGAAATTTTGATCCGATTCTCGTTCTGTTTATAGGCTTTGGATGTATAAAATGCCATTGTTAAAATTTCAGAATTGGAGTTGGATATTCCGGTAAGTTATCAGAATTGGAATCAAAATTGTAATTTTAGTATCCTATATCTACTTTATAATTCTTCTAGTTTTTTCATTATCAGATTATTTTAAAAGTATGTTTTTTAATTTGAAGTTAGTACTCAATATTTTGGCAACTTTAGAAGGCCGTCATTGAATAATTTTTGATTTTTTCAAACAAAGTTCAAAATTTGAATGATGCATAAATATATTTCTTTTAAATAGGGCAATTGGAAATGGAATCTCCTCAGTAAAATCAACGCTGCCCATGTACGGCCTGTTAACGCCAGGCCCATGTCGGCCAAAGATCCGCACGATGCATAGTGGACCCCTGACAACCGACGGCTCACATCAGGCGGCCCAATAAAGATGGGCATAGGATTCGCCAACCCACGAAGGGCATCGATTCAGGCATATCGGACACCGGATTACCCTCCACGACCGAACGCTACTCTCGTCATCACCGGTCTCTACTCCAGTAAAGGCGAGCATATGCCCCAAGATTACCGTAAGACTCGTCTGAAGGCCGCACAGCTTGGATAAATGGGCGCACAAAGGGAATGTCACGTCCCGATCTGATAGCAGCGGAATATGACAGTTAAACAGTCGTGTCAATCAGAGCAAGCACATAAGACCACAGTCGACAAAAGTAAATTTTATTGAATAGAAATTTTCATTACAACTTATTGACTCGAATACAAACTTTAAGGGAGCAAAGAGAAAAGACTCACTAACATGACTTAGACATCTTACTAGACAAGACGTTAAGCTAATTTGGACTCAAGAAAGATAAAAGACACGGGTCATCTAATTTCCAGAGCTCTCTTGCACACTTCCCTTCCCATTTGACTAATTTCCAGAGCTCTCTTGCACACTTGCCCTTCCCATTTGAGTCTCAGTCTCGAGAGCCACTTAATTACCTGAAAAATGTTAGAATAAAACTGGTGAGCAAATGCTCAATAGGAATTATATCTCAAGAATTAGTTTGCTATAAGTAAATTATATGTTACATGAATGCAAGTACGGTTATGCATGAATGAACACAAGGTAACGAGAATATGACAAGATATGGAACAATCAACAGGAAAGATTAAGCAAAGCTTCAAGGAACTAACAAGCATGTAATATTGAATAATGTCACGAGATGTTAGAGTTCTAGCAAGTACCATGTCGAGTCAAGCACGCAAGTAGTATCAATATTGTCACGAGAGAGAGAGAGAGAGAGTGAGAATGTGGAATGCCATTAAAAGATCTAGAACGACAAGCACTTCAGTGCAATGCCACACCGTGGTGAATCAACTCCCATTGGAATAAGTACTTTCGGGTGCTCCTTCCAGGACCAGACCGGGCCCTACATGCGTAGGCATTGGGTCATGTATATTTTAGACATCCGCTATAGTTTATATCCAATGTAGAGTTCCAAGGAATATACTATTGTAGGATAATAAGGTAGATTTATGGAATTGAAGGAGTTCAAGGTTAGAACTTGAACAAGATATTGGGCATGTATGTAACATGCTTTAATTCTATTGTTTTGATGATGTCTGACTATGACTCATTAATATGTTTGACCTGCATTTAATAAATGTCAACATTCGTGCATTTCAGGTCAAGCCAGCTTTGGCAACAAAGAAATAAATAAATTGAGTAAGGCACAGAAAACGAGGCATGTGGCTACACAAGAATCAAGGCAGAATTCAAGATTCATGGTTGCACAAAAACCAAGGCACAGGCAACACAAGGCAAATGGTTTCTCAGGAATCCATGCAGATAAGGTCAGTGTACAGCACTGCTCACATGCATGCAAGGTCAGTGCATCTTCTGGCAACATCAGGTCGGTGCACATTTCTCTCATACCTTACAAGGTCTACACGCATGCAACAAACCAAGTCCGTACACATCTGCAAATAAGGTCGGTGCAGTCCCTCTCTAGAGCAGAGCAAGGTCGGTGCAATCCTTCTCAAGTGCAAAGGAAGGTCGGTGCACAGCTGAACTAGGGTCGGTACAATCCTTTTCTAAAGTACAGTAAGGTCAGTGAACATCTGCTACAAGGTCAGTGCATGCTTCGTCAGCATAACATACAAGTTCGGTGCACAACCTAGACTCGCACGAACCAAGGTCGGTGCAAGTCCTGCCGTCAACACAAGACCAGGTCGGTGTAGGTTTTCTGAGCAAGGTCAGTGCCAGTATGTGCATTGGGTCGGTGCAACCTCTGGCTAGCTCAAGACAAGGTCGGTGCAGGTTTCTGTTCCTATGAATCAAGGTCTAAGCACTTATGAAGATCAAGGTCGGTGCATGTTTCTATTCCTATGAACTAAGGTCTGAGCACTTATGAAGATCAAGGTCCGTGCAACCTCTGGCCAGCAGATAACCAGGTATGTGCACATTCTCTATGTGATAAATCAAGGTCTTCAACACTAGAAGGTCCGTGCACACATGAAGACAAAGTCTAAGCACGATGATGAAGGTCTTTGCAATGCTTCCTTCGAACAAATACAGAAGCAATTCTCTTGTGGTGTCTCGACACATCTAGCCCATGTCTCGACACATCCAGAAGAATTCAAGCTGAAGCCGTTCTGACTAAGCATCTGGATTCATCGATGTCTCGACACACTGAGTGAAAAGTGTCGACACATTCGTGTGATAATCTCTGCACAGGGCGCTTCTGTCTCGACACCTTCTTGCAACAACTCTACACATGACTTACATGTCCCGACACCTCTTAGTGTTGTCTCGACACATCAGCCATGGATCTTCAAGACATTCACTGGATGTCCCGAGACATCCACGTTCATCCAGAACTATTCTTCAAGGCTTTCAATGGGATGTCTCGACACACTGCTAAGAAAGTGTCGACACACCCTTGTTCTTCCAGAAATTCTCAAGCCAATAAACTATCAAATCAGTGGGCCATCCAGAGATAGAAAAAGGAACCGTAAATCATTAAAATTAAGAATTTTGGGGTCTGAACCACGTCCCGAGGGCTGACCCTTGCTCTACCATCTTATCACTCATTTGTCTACCTTTTGGAGATGATTTTGTCAGAAATCCAGCTGGAAGAGCCACTTCTGTCTGCCACGATGTAAGTCTTATCTGACTGCCTGTCCAGACTGTCTACTGCTAAAAATAGGACACTCTGCAGTCTGCCATCATCCTGCTGTCGACCAATGGGATGTCCAACCAGCCATTGTTCGCAGAAAAGTACACTTCAAGCAGAATGAGAAGACTACTTGTCTGAAGGGGATTTAATGTGAAGATCTGGATCTGACCAAAAGGAAATCTGCTCTACCTCTTTATGCAGTCTGCCACCGTCCCATCCTTGTACCTAAACAAAGTCAGCTCAAGCCAAATTTTGCAGAGCATCTTCTTCAAAGTAAAGAAAGCACTTGGCAAGAAAACTTGGCGGGAAAAGGTTCCTCACCAAGTGACCGCGTGGCACGCTGTATATATGTATAATATCTAGCTTCCCATGAAGCTGCTGCTGCTGCCGTCCACAAAGTGCCACGCCTTAGACCAATCTACGAAGAACATTCCTAAGTAGCGTGAGAGTAGCCCCAACACCTATTGGACTTAGTCCAGTGCTGTGAGAGAAGAAGAAGAAGAAGAGAGAGCAGCCTTGAGAGAGAAGAAAAATCTTGCAGTCTACCGGTGCTTGAAGAAAGAGATCCCTGGAGCTAATCGTGTAGCTGCAACCACCAGCTCCCATGTCTTGATCGATTCCTTCAGCTGGTATCTACAATGTCAATATTATTTCTCCACTGCACTTGCAATATTTCCTTTCTTTTGTTTCGGTTCGTCTATCATCTTTTCATCTTGATCGTCTGATCCCCTGTTTAGGGATCGGGTTCCCTCTGTGGTTTCAGAGGAAGAGAGGATCTGTTCCTCTGGGTGATTGGCAAGCTGTTAGTCAGCGGATAGCAAGCTGTGTTGCTCAGCCGTGTAAGCAAGCTGTGTTGCTCAGCGAAGGAAGCTATGTGTCAGCAGGAAAGCCTCACTGGGTTTGGTGAGGGGTGGATGTAGGTTGTGGGCTTACAATCGAACCACCTTAAATATCCTGTGTATTAGGGTGTATGTTTGTGTGATTGATCCATCTCTTCTACCTCCCATTCATAGGTCTGTGTGCTTCCTTTAACGTATGCAATATTGGCTTTTCCATCGCACACTCTTGCCTTCAGATCCGTACAATCTGTTTTATCATTATACTAATTGGTTTTCCAACCTCTTGCACTTCCCTTTCTACCTGTTGCATTCTTGCACTCAGGTATTAGGAAGTATACTCAGGCCAAGGGTGTTCAACCTCGTTCACACTCGCTCACACCTTTGGTTGATCTCTAATGTATTCACACTAAAGCTGGTATATCTATATTCCGTTAAGTGTGCTTTTAGTCTTGCTGCCTTCTCGATTGTCCTGTTCTGAGTAGAGTCATTGGCATCACTACTTGATGCATCGACGCCTTGCATAGCCTCGTCTACCTGCTCACTTAGATGTATTGACTTGGTAACTTAAGTACGTCGATGGTTCTTTGCAGGATGTGCCTTGTGCCTTCCCGTCTCCATCTCAACCATACCTATTTTATTTCGCTGTGCATTGTGTCTAAATATGTTATTTGCATTGTATAAGTGGTTTGTGCTATTTGTTTCTAAGAGTTTTTAATTGGGCAAAGTTTGTCATAGGATCTATTCAACCCCCCCTTCTAGATCCGATTGCACTCCGTGGGACCCAACACAAGAATGATATACCGATAAATCGTATGATAAATCAAGACATATCGTGAAACTGGGTAATTGGCGTCCACTCAGTCGCCATCATTTACAGAAATAGCGCCCACTATCTGGTCGCTAATTCCTGTGAACGGTGCATGCTTGATAAAATATCGTCCATACTCTGATCGCTAAATCAGTGAAATAGTGCCACTAACCTAGTCTCCAATTCCTTCTGGCGCCCAAGTCATGGTCGCCAATTTCTGACAGAGAACAAACTTCTCAAAGAGACCAGAAATAGCGCTCTAAGAGGGCTAAGTCATCACGTTTCTTCAGAGTGACGTGACAAGTAAAGGTTCCAGGGTTTTTAGGGTACAACCTGCTTGGCTGTCTTGAGGGAATCCAAGGCTAGCGTAGACTTACGGAGGTCTCAATGAAGAAAGTACCAGTCCAAAGAAAGAAATATCATGTGGAGGGTCCAATCATCACTAAGAATTGAGTGTGTAATCGATAGAAACAAAACAGGGACTCCATCTATGGATGTGAGAAGAGAGTGCCAAGTAAACCCATGATATGGGTTGAGAAACGTGATAAAATTGAGAGAAAAGAATTGGCGCCTTATCAGAGGTTGCTATATCCAGAAATAGCGGCTTTCTGAGAGGTCACTCAATCTTATTTTTACAGAAATCTAATTTAGATTACTAAGAGTTAGCGACTCTATTAACGGGCGCTAATTCTTATAATTTTCCAGAATCAACATAATTTAATTCTAACGGTGACCGTTCACAACGACGCCTAATCTTTAAATAACGTCTACTGTCATGTCGCCAAATTATAATTTCCATATATTTCATTTTTACTAAATGGTTTACAAATCAATGCCACAGTATAGGGGCGCTCATTCTTTAAATAGTGACTCCGTGACGGTCGCTCATTCTTTATTTGATGCTACGCATCGGGCAGGTATGCTATTAGACACATAGCACTGGTCACATATTTGGAGTTTATGTAATTAGGAGAAAAATGACATGGATAGATAGAGAAAAATATCAGGAATCTAGAATCATGCTCATGCAACAATTTTAACGTCATGTTTCACAGATATTAATTTTTAAGCATGTGGTATTTATTAAATATACTAAAAGAATTAGCGGATTGGCAAAGGGTCACTCATTAAACTACGCCCAGGGAACTGTCGTAATTTCAGAAGAATTAGCGACTGCTCGCTTGGGCGTTCATTCAATAAGCGGCCTTAGATCAGTCGCTATTTTGATGCAGATAGTAAACTTAAAAATAACCATGTAAACACGATAATCGGGGATATGCAACTATGTTTTAACTATACTTATGCATGCACTACACTTATATTTTAGGTTTGTGCTTTAGTTCATGAGAAAACCTACCTTTTTAGTTGATTTTGACGTCAGCACGTGAAGAATGGAGAAGAGAAATAAGAACACTATAGCAACAACCGCTCTCGAATCAGAAGAAGAAGAAGATGAACAGTAGCGGCAGCAACGACAAAAGAGAAATAAGAAGCAGTAGACTTCTCTCTTCCCGTTCAGCAGTAGAAGTAATAAGAGCAACGTAGCAACTGTAGCAGCAAGCACAACGGCAACTGCAACGGCAGCAAACACACCAGCGGCAGTAGCAGAAGAGCAACATCAGGAGGAAGCAGCAGAGGAAGAAGAGGAAAAAGCTTTCCCCCTTCACATTCCCAAGCGAAACAAGATGAGGACGACGACGTCGACGCAATGAAGCCAATATGAGCAGCAGTAGTAGCCGGAGCTCGTCGATGGAGGGTGTTATTTATAGGAGAAGAATCCTACAGGGTGTAAGAATTCTACTGGGAATCAATATCCCACGTAAGAATCCTAGCGTGGTTTATAGTTTCCGTGTTAATCTCTTCCCATCCTAATATGCAGTCACCTTCCCAGTTGGTCACAAAACCCTAATTCATACAGCTTCGAACGTGAGAGGAGTTAAGTGTTTTTGGGTATTGTAGGAAGCCCTTAAGTTTTTTCTTATTTATACAAATACCTAAGCTCCTTGTGAAGCATGTTGGTCCCCGAGGTAGGCGATTGGACAAGAAGGGGGGGTTGAATTGTCCCCCACGCGATTTGGTAAATTAAAAACTTTCTTAGTGGAATTAACAAGTTTGACGAGATTGAAGGAAATAAACTAAACAAAGTAATTGAAGTTCACTCAATCTCTCTCGTCTCACTCGATCATGTAAAAGATTAAGCAATTAAACACGTCATACAATGAAATCTAATCATTTGAGATTCGCTCATGCAATTAGGATTCACTCATGTTCACCGATCACACATGCATTGGATTAACGATTAAATATCATAATAAAGCAAACCACAATGCACACCATAAGACACAAGAATTTTTAAGGTGGTTCGGGACCACGACGGGTTCCCTACGTCCACCCCTTACCAAACCGGTAAGGCTTCACTCGGGGATGAATCCCCAACATGGAGACGACGCTCCAATACATACACGGGGATAAATCCCCACTAGGAGAACTCTCCTCACACTGTAGACACAACAACACGGGGACGAACCCCAAACGCTCTGGATTGCAAGTCCAGCAGCACACACACACACACACACACACACACACACACACACACACACACACACACACACACACACACACACACACACACACACACACACACACACACACACACACACACACACACACACACACACACACGCTGCAACAACCGCTGCACCGTAGACACACGACCGTTCGCAGACGGTCACACACATAGTATTTCTAGTTCAGAAATAAACACAAATATTCAATCATGCTCAAACCCAAATTATAGATCATAGAACACATCACAAACAAGATAGAAAGGATGTAGAAAATGTTTCTCCTTTGATTTCCAAAGCCAATGGATGTTGATGCTTGACTCTCGGATCGGATGATGGCGATTCTTGCATCCTCTTGATCCTCTTGTCGATCTGCTGCTTTTCTTCTTCTTCCACGAACTCTAGAAGCTCCTTGGAGTAGATGAAATCCACCTTCCAAGTCCTCCTTTTCTCCTCCTTGGCCTTCTTGTCCTACAAGATAGAAAATAAGCTCATTAGGGTATTTCTCTTATCAAATTCGGAGTTCACACATATGCATATATAGGAGAAGTCAAAAGACCATTATAACTCTTCTAGAACCCTCCAAAAGACCCCCAATAGGTCTACCATGAACCTAGGGGCAAAGGGGTAGAAGGAGAGTACAAATGGATATGGTTTAATGGGTTTTCGGATCCACGTTTTAGCCATTTGGCCTTTTTCAATCGACTTAAAGTTGGGGTCGGTCGACCTAAATGTTTCAGACTCAGATCTATCATTTGCTGGAGATTTCGGTCGACCTAAGCTTGAAGTTCGGTTGACCTAAACCTGTAGAATTCAGAAAAACATTAGTTAACATGTAAGAAAACAAGCCCAATGGTCTCAAGTGATGAATGCATGAAGTACATACATGCAATCCCATAAACAAGATGCATGAGTACACTTTGAAAATACAATTGTTCTCAACTAAAGATCAAGATAATACATCTATGCATATGAACAAAGTGTGAACCCCATTTAACCAATTCTACCAAGGTTCACATGTGGTTCTAGCTAGAACTCAAACAACCAAATCTCATACTCTCAAGAGTGGAAATATGAGTTCAACGCATGAGAGACTTCATGATTGCAAGTCTATCAAGAGAGCATCTTTAACCACACTAAGCACTTCAAATTGTATTGTCAAAACCAAAGAAGTGAACTTTAGAACACTTGCTCAAGGGTTCTTTGAGGAACATGCATGAACATTCCAAAAACGAATCTCGCCTAACTTATCAAGAGATTAACATGGCTCAATACATGAAACCCAAAGCATCAATTTTTGAATGAGTAGGTTAAACATATTTCAAGCCCAAAAGCCTCATTTGAAAAATGCATGAAACACTTTCAATGCTTTAAGACCTCACGAGAGATATGCATGAAAATCACCCAGAACTTTAGCTAAAAATTGAAATCACTTAGACATGCATGTAAGCAATACATGTGAACATCATGTCACCCAATTCCACCAAGTTTCACATGATTTAGCTTAATCAACTTTCAAGCACACACTAAGCACATTCACTTGAATTGCCAATCAAATGACTATGAGTCCATATAATGAGTAAGCATCATTAAAATCACATTCATCAAATTTCAAATTAATAGGTTAAGCATATTTCAATCCCAAAAATCTCATGAAAAAAATACATGAAAATATCAAACCAAGACTTTGAAAACCTATTTGATGAGATGCATAAAACATAGAGGGAGTCGACATAATGTAATGAGTGAGTTGACTCCCTTTTTGAAGAAGAACTTCATTGATGGACTCCTTTGAGTTTCAAGCATGAACCATGGATTTTGATCCTGCAAATAAAGATATTCAAAGCATGAGTTCTTTAATCAACAAGCATTCGTTTGACTTCCAAATGTCAACATTGAAGTCATCCTTTAACTCATCAACCAAGATACATACATGTTGCTCAATGAAACACACACACAAGCACAATCGTTTTGCTATCATTATAACCAAATACCAAACATCAACTAGGGGATGCAACAATCTCCCCTTTTTTGATGATGACAAAATGATGTGTGCGAGAGTTCCAAAAGATAGAGTAGAAGTATTTCAATGAATCATTATGAGAATGAAAGATAAGACATTCAGTTATATTCTCCCCTAAAGCTATTCTCTTTCATTATGCACAGAATCATAAGGCATTAATCATTGAGCACACAAACCATTCTCCCCCTTTTTGTCATCTACAAAAAGATAACTGACAGTGGGGTTATTAGAAATGATATGAACATGTGAGGCTTGAAGATATGATACCAATTCTTTTTCTAATTGTTACTAATTGATGGACCAAAGATATGATACCAAATATTGTTCAAGTTGTTGGAAGATATGTGCAACATGAAGCGTTCAAAATGATGCATTATATGCATGATATGCAGATAATGCCAAATTTGACTTTTATATTCCAAATGCTAAGTGTTTGCACTATGTTCATGCTGAAAATGCCCAATTTGCAACTATGCACATCATGAGCTTAAACTTTCAAATGTAAAGATTATGCTTAGAATTGGATCAAAGAGGGAATGCATGTACATGCAAGCACACAAGCACAACCATCAAACATGCAAATCATACTACTAGTAACTCCCCCTAAGTGAGGCACGGGTTACGAATGGAGCAAGTGATTCCATTTCAAAATGGAAGACATGAAGCATATCTAAAAGAGTTTTGCATACACAAGTAGAAGTACTTCATAAACCATGAATGTAGGCAAATTCGTAGTATACATTCATCGCAAAGATACCAATATGTGAAATGTGATGCATGAACATTGAGCTTCAAAATATATGGATATTCAGATTTTCTAAAGAACACTAGAAGGTAATCTCCTCTCTACACATTCACTTTAGATTCTCGAATTTGGGTAGCTTTGCACAACCCCGATTTTGTTTCTTTTAAAGGACTTTACCGTTCGGCGCGAGTTTCCTCATATGTCTCAATGGGGATTCCCGACTACTTGGATTCGTCACGCATGTGAATTTTTGTTTCACCGTTCAGCGCGAGTTTCCTCATTTGTCTCAATAGAGATTCCCGGCTATTTGGTTTGACATTCCACTTATTGAATTTTGTGGGGTAGGTAATTTTTTCCTCACGATTACTCTTTAATATCTATGTAGAGATTCAAGTTCTCTTTAAAGTGTTGGAAGGAATTTCTCAAATCTTTATCAATGAAAGTCATTAAGTTCATTTTGTGTAAAAGTGTGGGGTGTTGGTCCCCGGGTAGGCGAGTAGACAAGAAGGGGGGGTTGAATTGTCCCCCACGAACGATGGTAAATTAAAATGCTAACACGACGGAATTAACAACTTTGAACGTGATTGAAGAAATTAAACTAAGCAATGCAAACTTAGTTCCCTCAATCTCACCGTTCACACACGATCAAGATAAACAGATTAAGCTATTAAGCACAACCACAAAGTAAACTACAACACAAGGGTTTTTAAGGTGGTTCGGGACCACGGCGGGCTCCCTACGTCCACCCCTTACCAAATCGGTAAGGCTTCACTCGGGGATAAATCCCCAAACGGAGACGACGCTCCAAACACACACGGGGATAAATCCCCAACACGGAGATGATGCTCCAAAAACACACACACACAGGATGACGCCTGCACACACACGGGGACACCCCCCAACACACACACACACACACATACACGGAGACGGAGTCTCCCACACGATCCGACGACCGGATCACAACACACACACACATGCTGCAACAAACGCAGCACAAACGACACACACACGACCGCACATAGGCGATCAAACACGACCGTATACATAAACGACCACACACACGAATATCTCTAGTTCGAAAAATAAACACAAATATCTACAAATGGATGCAATAGACTCCAAATGATCTCTCAAGACTAGAGAAAGGAAAATATAGCAAGTGTGAAGGTTCCCCCTTGCTGAACGATCAAGCCCTTCTTCGGCTGTAAACGGATGATGGAGATTTTGACGTCTTCTCGATCCTCTCTTCAAGCCGCTCCTTTTCTTCTTCTACCACAAGCTCCAAATCCTCCTGGATGTAGATCAAAACCTCCGCTCTTGAGCTCCTCCTTGCTTTCTCCCCTTTCTTCCCCTACAAGATAGAAAACACAAGCATTAGGGTTCTTGCCTTCACAAATTCATAACTCATTTTTATAGGCAAGGTAGAGAGCCCAAAAGACACATAAACCCTTCTCCAAACCCATAGAAAACCCCCTAAACATATGTATATTAACCCTAGGGGCAAATGGGTAAGGTTGGAGCACAAATGGATTGAGTTTAGTGGGTTTTCGGATGCATTTCGTGAAGCCCGTTCGCGTAGCAGAGAAAGTCCGGTCGACCGGTGTCATTGGGGCGGTCGACTGGTGCCAGCCATGATTCTGTTTTGGGGTAGCAGAGAAAATATGGTCGATCGCCCCGGTAACGCCGGTCGACCGGTTAAATTCAAACAGAATCTTATTTTCGTCGGTCGACCGGTGGCCTAAGGGCGGTCGACCGATAGCTGCTCTGAACTCTGATTTTGTGCCGTTCAGTCCCTTGACTCTAAGGGTCAATGCTATGGGTTGACTCCTGCCAGTAGGGGTTAGAAAAACACTTCAAACCTTCATAGATCTAAGGGAATAAAAGTGATTAGATATTACTATAATCCCATGAAGATTAACCATGCATTTTCATCCTGAAAAATATGAAAGAGCAAGAGATTAGATGAGAATCCAAATTCATGAACCAAGCATTAACTTCTTTGAACTAGTTCACATAAAAATACATCATTGAACACGTTCAAGCATGTATTTGACTTCTCAATTCAACCATCAAAAACACATTCACCATATGACAAGGTTTTGATATGATGAACATGAATATCTCACTTAAACAATTATAATGACATGGGAGCTCAACCATTTAGCCATGCGCATATATAAATAAACACTTTGAAAGTATGATTGACTAAAGATGAAGATCAATAGATATGCATGAAAATCTTGAACATTCATTTGTATTTCCAAGACCAAGAACAAATGCATGAAAGAACATCCACAGATCATTACTATAGTAACCCAAGATATCACGTTCTTAGTAAGATTCACAAAATTATTAGATGATCTCAGTTTGAGGGCTCAACACAAACACACTATGATATGTCAAATTTGATAGCTCAATCAATACAAAACCATCGAGATCATAATTCAACCAAATCACAACTTCAAGCACATTTACTTGAATTGCCAAACCGAAAGTCCATGAGTCCATAACATGAGAGAGCACTGTTTAAGATCACATTTATCAAGATTCAAGTAAATAGGCTAAGTATATTTCTAGCCCAAAAGCATTGTGAGGAAGATGCAAGGAAATACCCCAACCAAGACTTGAAACCTTATTTGATGAAATGTATGAATCATAGAAGGAGTCAATGCAATGCAATGAGAAAGGTAACTCCCTTTTCGAAGAAGAACTTCATTGATGCACTCCTTTGAGTTCCAAAATTTGAGCCATAGATTTGATCCTGCAAACCAAGATAAATATAGCATTAGTTCCTTAAACACCAAATATTTATATGACTTTCAAGAATGAACCTTGAAGCCATCTTTCAACTCATCAAACGCGATATACACATGTTGCTCAATGAAACACATACACACACAAACACAATCGTTTTGATATCATTGAAACCAAACACGAACTAGAGGATGCAACAATCTCCCCCTTTTTGATGATGATAAAACGATGTGTGTGATAATACAGAATTACAAACATCTTTATGAGAGGTTACACATTAAGCATTAAGATGACATTGAGCACATACACCAATTTTCCAATTCTCCCCCAAAATAACACCATTCATAGGACATTGAGCACACACAAACATTCTCTCCCTTTTTGTCATCTATAAAAAGACATGGGGGGATGTGACAAGAGATGAACGTGTTAGGCCAAAAGATATGATACCACTGTAAATGTCAAGTGATACTAATCAAAGGCCCAAAAGTATGATACCAAATATTGTTCAGATGTCAATTGGTGGTCAAATTGACTGATACCAATTGTTGGGGTCAAATTAAAGGTCCAAAGATTTACAATTTCCATTCTTGAAGAGTTGGCCCAAAGATGTGATACCAAAAGTTGGAAGAACTCATTTCAGCATTCATGCAACATGATGTGCTCAAGATGATACATTTCAAAATGAACTAAATCAATTGTTGAAAAGTATGAATTGTTCAAGATGATATCATGTATGAGCTATATGCATGCTGAAAATGCCAAATATGTAAATATGCACACGATGAGCGTCATCTTTCAAATGCAATGAATATACACTATGTGAATGCTAATCATGCAAGATATGAAGCTATGCACATGATGACTTCTATCCTTCAAATGCAAGGTTTATGCTCAGAATTAGACTCAAGGGGAATGCATGAACATGCAAGCACACAAGCATAATCGTCATGCACACAAATATTACACATAGTAACTCCCCCTAAATGAGGCACGTGTTAACAAAAGAGCATGTGATTCAAATTCAAGAATGTAAGGCATGAAGCATAACTAAGAGATTTGTGCATACACAACTAGGAGTACTATATAAACCATGAATGTAGGCAAATTCATAAAATACATATATTATAAAAATGCCCATGTGAAATGTGAGGCAATGACTAATGAGCTTCAAAACATATGGATTTTCAGATTTTCTAAAGAACACTAGAAGGTAATCTCCTCTCTACACTTTCATTTTAGATTCTCAACTTTCGGTAGCTTCGCACAACCCCTATTTTGTTTCTTTTAAGGGACTTCACCTTTCGGCGCGAGTTTCCTCATGTGTCGCAATGAGGATTCCCGGCTACTTGGATTCGTTACACATATGGATTTGTTTCTCCTTTCGACACGAGTTTCCTCCTTTGTTTCAGGGGGGATTCCCGGTTACTCGGATCCACGTTCCACTTATTAAATTTTTGTGGGGTAGGTAACTTTTTCCTCACGATTACTCTTTAATGTCCATGTAGAGATTCAAGTTCCCTTTAAAGTGTTGGAAGGAATTTCTTAAATCTTTATCAATGAAAGTCATTTAATTCATTATGTGCAAGGGTGTGAGGGTAAATTTTTATTTTACATGTATAAAATGAATTTGACAAAACATGACTATGACTCCCCCTAAATATATGCACGGTAGGAATCAAATCCTCCCCCTTAATATATGACATGTATCACATATGAATAAAATCACTACATTTTTATTTAGCAAAGAGATGAGACTTTATAATTTTTCAAGAAGGGTTTTATAAGATAAATACATACACGCATGTAAGGATTCACGAAACATTCATGAGTCAAGATATGCGATTATCATGAAATATATGCATATGCTCTATATGCATGAATATGCAATATGCTTCTTTTTATCATTTTATATGCATAGTATGTGAATGATATGTAAGGATGCCAATATATTCATTTTATGCAAGTTTTCAGTTTTTGCAATGACTTGAGCATTTAAGAAAAGTATGAAGCAAGTGAATGCATGAGACGAGTTTTCAATGAATTTACCACAGAACCATGAGCAATTCATTTCAGATTTCTTTATGATGAACCATTTTCCTTAGAACCCAAACATTCAACAATGTTCATTCAAAATAGTATTGCATGAAATGAATTTTCAGTTTGAACAGATCAAGTAAATTTTCATTTATGCAAAGCAACCACGCAAGGTTAATCAAGCAAGTTTTTAATACCAATTGTTGCATATGATCAAAGAATTTCATAGTTTAGAAATTTTGCCTTTTTGAAATAAGAGAATTTTTCAGATTCAGTTTAATAGATATTGTAGTTCAAAGGTGAATTCAATTCATTCAAAGCACATGATTCCTCATGAGCCAAACAATTCAATTTTAGAATTTTGGTACAAGGCGGAGAGCATTGATCCTGAGATCACCTCACGCATAGTGATGGCTTCCTAACAGACTTAACCTGCCATTTCACACATCACCATTTGATATACCAAATATTCATTCAATAAAGACATGTATGGCTTGTGAAGAATTTAGAGCATAACATGAGAACACACCAAAATCTCATTCCAAAATATCAAAACCATCAAGTTTGACAATGAAGGAGTAAAGTTGGGATTTTACAATATGAGTGTGCCTTATTCTATTTTATTGGAACCCATTTCATTCTTTATTTACCTCAAGGTAGACCTTCATCACAACCGACTCATTTGTCGGATTTTGGCACCCAAGCCTTCTTGGGTCCTTGGATGTTAGAAGCATTTCTTCCAAAAGTTTTCTTTGACATTTTCATTGTCACCTTGTCATCACTTTCCATGATCCTACAATCCTCAATGACATGTCCATGGTTGCCACAATAAAAGTATTGAGGGTTGACAACTTTGGCAAAAGATTTTCTTTTAACATGATCAAGAGAGTTTTCAAAAACATTCCTTCTTCTATTTCCAAAATTTTTAGGTCTAACAAAATCAAACCTAGCATTCATTCTAGAAACTTGAAAATTCTCAGTTTTCAAAAATCAACATTCATTCATGACATGACCGTATTTCCCACAATGAAAGTAACAAGGAGCTGTGGGTTTACGGAATGATTTTCCATTGTTTGCATGAGTTTTTGGAAACGAGTTTCCATTATAAGATGAAGACCTTTGAGCTTGGGAAGCATGTTCATTTATGAATTTCCTTTGAAAGTTAAACTTAGCATTCATGGCACGATAATCATCATTTTATTTCACAAAGTAATCATCCATGACATGGCCAAGTTTGTGATAATAGAAACAAGAAACATTCCTCTTTTCCTTGAAAGTATTTTGTTCAACTTTCTACTTTGAAAAATAATTTTTCATCGTGTGACCTAGCTTACCACAATGAAAGCAAGAAACATTTCTTTGTGATTTAAAAATATTTTTCTTTTTGCATGCAAATTGATCATCCTCTTTCATGATAACGCAATCATCCATCACATGTCCAAATACACCACAATAGAAACAATTAACATTAGACTTCGATTTTTGAAATCTATTTGACATGGTTGGTTTGAAATTTTCATTTTTCGTAAAATCATTTTCAAAAATTTTCGTTTGTGCAATTGGAGGTGGTGCCTTAGAAGTGCTCGGAATATCAGATGCATGAACAAATAGAGTTTTCAATTTAGATTCAAAAGATTTTTTATTGACCGGGGTGTATCCAAGACCTTCTTTTTGAAAGTTCACCTTAACATCTAACATTTTGTTCAAATTTTCTTTCCCTTTCACAAATCTAGATAAATCATCTTTTAAGCTTTGCACTTCTTCCTCTAAAGCAGAAACATACAATTCGGCACTCGTGATTTCTTCTTCGCATGCACAAACTTTATCATTCAACAAGCAATTCACAGATTTGAAGTTTTCATTTTCTTCCTTGAGTTCTTTATTTTCAATATTCATAGAATGTAATTGTTCAATCAATTTCTCAAGGACTTTCGGAGTTTCAACAAGTTTTGAAATCCTAGCAAGCATTTGTTCATTTTCAGATTTCAACAAAATATTTTATTTTTCAAGTTTTTCAAAGCTTTTCAAACTACTTTCAAGTAGAGAAATCTGAATCAACATGGCACCTTTTTCCTTTTTAAGTTTTTTATTTTCATTCATGATGCTCTTGCTATCAAATTCAGAATCAAGAAATTTTTCAAACATCTTCTCATCATCAGAAAGAGAAGCTAATTTATTTCTTAAGCTTTCTTCAGATTTCTCAAGCATGAAAATTTGAGACAAGAATTCATTTTGTTCCCGTAGTTCATCACATTCATGTTCAATTTGAAGAGATGTATTATACTTTCTGGCCATTTCGACATCTTCATTCAAGCAAGAGTTCTCATCTGAAAGTAATTCAACTTTAGATTCAAGAGATTCATTTTGATCTTTTAGATTTTCAATTTTCTTTTCCAAGGTTTTACAATTTTCACATGAAGAGTTAGCATGCACATTTTCACATGAAGCAGAGGAATTCACAACATCTTTAATTTTCTTTGTCAGTTTCTTATTTTTAGATTTGACTTTTTTATATCTACCTAACAATTTCTCATAAAGCTCTATTAGCTCTTCAAAGGAAATTTTCTCGCCTTCGGATCCTACCTCCGAGCCTTCTTTGATTTCTTCTTCATTGGCCATCAAGCTCGAACCAACTTGCGAGGTCTTTTCATTTCCTTTATAGTTCTCGAACAAGCATTCCAATATCTCCCTTGCCGTTCTGCATGAAGAAACAAGTGGAAATTTGTGAAGATCAATTGAGCTTCTAAAAATATGTAAAAGCTTAGAACTGTCTTTATATCTCTTCACATGCTCAACTGTCCACTTAGACTCATTCGAAGGCATTCCATATGAATCATGTTTAATCAAGTCCAAAAGGTTGGGATCAATTGTTTTAACATATTGACTCATGTGCCTAAGCCAATCATTGAAATTAGAACCATTAAAACGAGGAGGAAGAGAAGACATATTACTATCAGACATGATGCTCAATGAAACTCGCCGAGGGATCACTCTAAGGTCGTTAGACCCTATAGAATAGAGCCGAGGCTCTGATACCAATTGTTGGTCCCCGGGTAGGCGAGTAGACAAGAAGGGGGGGTTGAATTATCCCCCACGAATGATGGTAAATTAAAATGCTAACACGATGGAATTAACAACTTTGAACGTGATTGAAGAAATTAAACTAAGTAATGCAAACTTAGTTCTCTCAATCTCACCGTTCACACATGATCAAGATAAACAGATTAAGCTATTAAGCACAACCACAAAGTAAACCACAACACAAGGGTTTTTAAGATAGTTCGGGACCACGACGGGCTCCCTACGTCCACCCCTTACCAAATCGGTAAGGCTTCACTTGGGGATAAATCCCCAAACGGAGACGACGCTCCAAACACACACGGGGATAAATCCCCAACACGGAGACGACGCTCCAACAACACACACACGCAGGACGACGCCTGCACACACATGGGGACACACCCCAACACACACACACACACACACACACACACACACACACACACACACACACACACACAGAGACAGAGTCTCCCACATGATCCGATGACCGGATCACAATACACACACACACGCTGCAACAAACGCATCACAAACGACACACACACGACCGCACACAGGCGATCAAACACGACCGTATACACAAACGGCCACACACACGAATATCTCTAGTGTTGAACACATGTGCACCATGATTACTATTATGATTTTGATGATAGCAACTACTATAAGTCACATTGTGTTTGCATATGATGTCATTGTGTATCTGTTTAAGCAGTTTGTCATTTCATCGAACAGGTTGCGGGCATGTGCACTGCATTCCAAGTCTATACGTTGGACAAAGTCTATACGTTGGACAAAGTCAGTACATTGGACGAAGTCTATACGTTGGACGAAGTCTATACGTTGCTGCACTCAAAGTCTATATGTTGCTGCAGATAAAGTCTGTACGTTGGCTGCATGCACAATTCAAAGTCTGTACGTTGCACAACACGAAGTTTGTACGTTGCTGCAGATGAAGTCTGTACGTTGCGGCAGATGAAGTCTGTACGTTGCTGCAGATGAAGTCTATACGTTGGCTGCATGCACAAAATAAAGTCTGTACGTTGCACAAGACAAAGTATGTACGTTGGCTGCTAGCACAACTCCACGTCTGTACGTTGGTTGATGGCTGCAACACAAGTCTATACATTGGCCGACTACTTCACAAGCAAAGTCTATACATTTCGTTCTGTTGTGTTCGTGCATCAAGTTACCAAGTCTGTACGTTCATGAAGCAAGTCTGTATAGGCTCATGCATGCTCAAGGTGCAAAATCTGTACAGAGTTCATACATGCACACAAAGTCTACACGTCTAAGCCTTGATGCAAAGTCTATACAACAACTACAAGCTTCATTCAAATAGCGAAGGCCACTGCACAAGATGAGAGTCAAAAGATAAAGATTCAGTTGATACTTTCTAGACCAACAAGGATGAAGTTACAGACATGAACAGACTGCTAATGGACACAAGCGACGGAGCTGAAGTGGCTAACGGACTGACCCGGGCTGGACCGGGGTCTGCCCAGTTGGCGGTCGACCGCCAGCACAGGGGCGATCGACCGCCCCAGCCAGGGACCCCCCGACTGCAGATCTGTCAGCTGTAGGTCGACCGCCAGCCAGTAGCGGTCGACCGGATTTCCCAGGGATCATCCGTTTACAGGTGTTTCAGTAGCGGTCGACTGCCAGAAGCCACAAGTCGACCGCCAGCCCCGATGCAGCCATATTTGACTTCGATTTCCACCTCGTGGCCAGCCCCTTTCCATGGATTTGTTTAATCAAAACTCACCTAATCTCCCATGATTTGTGGATCTGGTCTGGGGGGTGTCCAAGGACCATTCAAGGTCTATAAAACCAACACATGAAGGGTTAGAAACCTTAATGCTTCAAGGCTTCAAGAGAGATCAAGGGAGGCCATTCGCGGGCACTGTAGCACCTCCGTGATGTAAAACCAACCTTAGACCTATTTGCAAGCATTCAAGTTTAAGCAGCGGACTCACACTAGCGAGCTCACCCGTATGGCGCACACTAGTACCCGATGGCGACTAGGCGATGTTGGAGAGGGTCCGAGGCGGGACCTTTAGGCTCCAGTGGTTGGCTAGCTTAGGAAGAACCCCAAATGGGCTTAGGATGCCCAAATCATGGGTGGCCAACACACCAAGGGTGTGGGTTAAGTGGATGCTCTCACAACTCGCCCGCGGTGGTCACTCAATTTGGTGGCAATTTAAATCGGACACTCTCATTCCGCCGATGGAGTAACTAAAGCAATACTAAGCTAAGCAAGTCCATTACAGCAATGAGGGATGTTCAGGAGCTCACCTAGTCGGCGTGAAGACGCCGACTCCCGCCGGAGACGGGGGCGAGCGGGGAGGCGAGGGTATGCACCCGCACGCGGCGTCGATTGAAGCTTCAAACCTGCGACTTAATAATGACATGAACTACACCCCATGCAAGGGGGGGATCTCGGGGTGGGGATTAAATGAATTACAGCCAAAACTACCTCCACGCAGGGAGGGGCCTTCAGCCGGCCAAGCGGGGTGGGGAATTATGCAAAGAGGACCGACTTTCCGAGCTCCGCCGGTTCTGCCTTTCTTCTATATTTCTGGACAGGGGGTCGATGTTGACGCTGCCAAAAATTCCACCGAGCTCAGAACCTGATGAGACTTGCGCTAAAAGCTTGCTAACAGACCAAGGATGATCTCTGAATTTTTGCTGAGCCTGGTACAGTAGTTGCTGGCCGGGGCAGAGTCTGGAACCGGACTGATTGGTTCTGCCTCTGTCTGGTGCAGAATAATGTGTCTGGTTACAGAGGGTGCCACGATCACTACCAAGCTCTGATTGAGGCGAGACCTGAACCGTTGGAACCGTGGTCGAGTCTTCTTTCTGTCGGTACTGACGGCGAGGTCGGCAGATGTCGGAGAAGACCGGGACGATCAGATGAGTAGAGGGGTGTCGGTTCTGGCTCCTGTAAACTGACCTGACACACTGGGAGTAGAAAATTTGTAACTTGAGATGCCGATGTCCAAATGCAGCTCTGCTTCTTGAGGATGAAAGAGGACTTGAGAGGGAAGAATTTTTCTGAATAACACTTATTCTGAATCCCAAAAGGTTCGTCGTGTCCAAGCTTCCACTCTCGCTCTGGCTCTCTGCCTGGGGTCTTCTGCGCAGTCGAGGGAGATCGGCTCCTACGGACAGCTCCGACCTCGGAAGCTGGCGAGACCACCTTTGTTGGAAATCTAACTCGCAGAGGATTCCATAAATGTAGGTCTTGTCACCTGAATCTGTGAGGGACGGTTGTGGCTGCCTCTGCAAGTCGCTGCAACTCTGCTGTCTGAAACAGAGATAGAATGAGGATATGTGCAAGGGGAGAGCAAGGGGGAGGGGGGGTGAACTTGGTTTGACCAAGGGGGAGGTGGGGGGCGAATTTGGGAGCTTGGGGGTGGGGGGAGATGAAAGGGCACAGCCCAAGGGGAGGGAAAATTCGAATTTGGGCTTAGGGAAGAGCCCCTTCAACCTTGGGGAGAGGAAGGGGTGCTTAGGAAGTGGTGTTGGGTAGTTGGGGGTTGGGAGGTGGGGTGTGGATTGGAGGATGCCACCTTGGGTTGGGGGGGAGTTAAATGAGTGTATGGGGAAGGGGAGAGGTCTTAATGAGGGGTAAATGGGGAGGAGAGAGAAAATTCCGAAAATTGGGGTGGAGGGAGAGAGAGAGAGAGGGGGGACCCCTTAGAGAGAGAGAGAGAGGGATAAAGAGAGAGAGAGATATTGAGAGAGGAAGCTAGAGGGATTTGGAGTTTTTCTGGAATTCAATATTCATGCATCAGTTCTTACATATGAGGAGTGGGGTGGCCTATTTATAGGCACATGACTTTTTTCACAAAGGACCCTAACAAAAGACACAATGACTAATAACCGAAGGGAAGGGGGGGCATCCATGGGCCTAGCCCAATGAGATGGGCCCAATAACCTATCAAACCAACATAATGACTCAATACTTAGGAAAATGACTCAACAACCTAGGTACATGACTCAAATAAAGGGAAAATTACATGATATTGACTCAAAGAAAATGTGAAGATTACATGACTAGACTCAAAAATACATGACTAACATAATGGCGCTTGCCGACAAACAATCCGAGTCCGGAGAAAATGTGGAGGGGCAAGGGATGCCCTCATCATACCCCCGGGGTGGGGAAAACTCGACCCCGTCGAGTATGGGTCCACCAGGGAAGTAGTACATCGAACTGCGGCTCTGGGTGATCCTCGATCTCCATACTCAACCCGCGACCATAGTCGGGGAACGGCGCTTCAGCTCGACAAAGTGACTCGGTCATACCCTCATGCTGGCGATGGGATCTTGCTTGCCTAGTATTGCCGCTGTGTTCTCACGTCGGGCTCTCAGGCTATTTGTGGTGGCACTCCGAGGGTGTCTCTCACAAGGGTAGGTGTAAGCTGGAGGCACTCACTAGGATCCACCGCGGTGCCCTTATAAGGTGCTAGATCCGCCACATGAGAAATGGGGAGAATCCCAAAACCCTTTTTGAAAGTTCAACCCATAAGCCGGGTTGCCAAAGCCACTCGGAACTTGGCAAGGTCCAAGTCCTCGTGCCCTCAATTTGGAGGTGACCCTGGGGTAGAGCCACTCCAAAGTCATCATCGTCAAGTTACCAACTTGGAATTTCAAGTGGCGCTCATGAGTTTTTGCTCGCTTGTTTTGAATATCACCGCTTGTTGCTTGATATGTGCTTGGATGCATATGCCATGCTTGATGATGCGATGTGAGTGGACAATGTTTGGTATGCAAAGGTGGTCCGGGGCAGCCACATGTAGATCGATCATGCTTTGATGCTATGAAGATTGTGACAGACTTAGGGGGGCCGGGACATCCATAAATGAACCTTTTATGCATGGGTATGACAAATGTCGGGGGACCCGGACATCCATGTATGCTCCTCTCATACTTAAGACTCATGATGAATGAGGGTGGGCCAATACATCCAAATACGGTCCACTTATGCTTCCTACTTGACATGTGGGTGATGTAAATGAATGTACCCGACTTATGAATCATGCCAAGTGGTGTTGTATGCCAAGATTTATGCACTCTTGTGACAAAGATGTCTCCTATGTGTGGGCCTTTGGACTTCCATTGGAATGGGTTGAAGGGGTCTAGAAAGGTGGATATCATGAGATGGGACACTTCCTCGATCCCTAGGTGTATACCACCCAAAGTCATGGTTCCCATGGTGTAACCCGGGTCTGGGATGGGGTGGATTGGATCAAACATGGTGGGTTGGGGTAGGGAAAGGTAGGTGGTAGTTAAGGTGGTTGGGTTACTCGGGTTCCTTGACTCCCATTGGAATGGATCATAGGGATCATAAAGTGGGTTACCAAGGGGCTCCATGTCCTCAAGGTCCTCAAAAGGTGATGAGTCGTCTTCTTCTAGTGGAATTGTTGGGCCGGTGTATGGGGTGGGCTGGTTGGTCAAGATTTTAGGAATCACAATGGTAGGGGAGTGGACCAGGATGGGCTCTTCCACTATGGGGAGAAGGAAAAGGATGTCACTAGTGTAGCAACCAATAGTGCAAACCTAAGAGATAGACCCAATGCATGGGTGGATGAGGTTAAGGCTCTTGGGTTGGTCAGCTCCTAGGGCCAATAAAGAAGTCAAGTCTGATTGCCACTTTAGACCTTTGAGGAGATCATCCCAATCTTCTACCTCATAGTAGGATTGGATTGTGGTGTGATAGGAGTGGAGGGGAACAATTTGGGATGGATATCCCAAAGGTGAGAGAGGTGGGGGTGAGCTAGGAAGGGTGGGTCCTTGCTTGAGCCATTGGAGTATATGCTCATTCATGGTGAAGGTGGGTGACTCTTGAGGATCCGGGCTATTTGAAGTGGTAAAGGGTTGAGGCTTTTCCTTACCATTGGTGTGATCTTGGGCTTCCTTATGGGTGGGAATGGGTTCCGGACTAGCATCTACTCCCATGTGGAGGGTTGTGGAGGTTTCAATTCCTAGTGTTAATGGGTTGGGTAGGTCTAATGCGGGAGAATTGGTGATAGCTGGAGCATGGTGCACTTGGGGTGGTGGGCAAGGGTGGACTTGGATCGGAAGGGGAAGTAGAGGAGGCCTAGGTTGGGGAAAGATTGGTGTAGGAAGCGGGAGGTGAGTTGGGTGAGGGGTTTTGGGTTTGGGGATGGTGGCCATTATGGGCCTTGGTGGAGGGGTGGACACGGTGTCCACATGGTTTTTAATGGTGAGGGTTGGATGAGTGGTGGTCACCATGGAGGGAATTGGGTCGGTTAGGGGTCTCTTGCCCTTGGGATCATTTGGGCTGGAAGTGGGGGCTAAAGAGGCTTGACTAGTGTAGGTTAGTGAAGGGGGTTTTGGTTGGGGTGTGGGAGCCCTCATGGGATTAGGTGGGGAGGTGGAGGCCTTGGAGACTTGGGTTCTAGTGGTAAGGGTTTGGACGGGTGGGTTTGGAGGAGTGAGAGTGCTCCTCGAGTTTTGGTAACTCGGGTAGGAAGGGGACATATATTTTGCTCTAAGTTGCTCCTTCATGTCCTTCCAAGTGGTGATGGGAGTTTCCCTTCTAAGTATCTTTAGCCCGACAATTTGCATCCAATAAGTTTCCGCCCGTTTGGTAAGTTGCATTTTGGCAACCAATGCCTTTTCATCCTCGGATATATGATACCAAGTGAAGTATTGGTCCATTGTAGCTTCCCAATCTAAATATTCTCTAGGAGAGGTTCCATCAAAGGTGGGAAGTGGGAAAGGGACCATTCTATCGTCTGTCTTTGGGGCGGGCCTATTTTCTCCAAGTTGATTGAGTCGGTCCGATATGTTATCAAGCCGCTCATTGGCATAGGTCAAGACTTTCATGAAGTAGTTGACATGGCCAGGGAAGTTATGAGTGTTAGTGGTAGGCATCTCTTGGTGGCTTGGACTTATGGAGTGGGCCGATTGGTAAGGTTGATATGAGGTGGCCATACTAGGGGACAAGAGTGATGCACTTGAAGACTCTAAATGCATAGACATGCCCTAGGACCAACTTGATAGAGACAAGTTGTGAACTTGCTCTGATACCACTTGATGTAAAACCAACCTTAGACCTATTTGCAAGCATTCAAGTTTGAGCAGCGGACTCACACTAGCGAGCTCACCCGTATGGCGCACACTAGTACTCGATGGCGACTAGGCAATGTTGGAGAAGGTCCGAGGCGGGACCTTTAGGCTCCAGTGGTTGGCTAGCTTGGGAAGAACCCCAAATGGGCTTAGGATGCCCAAATCATGGGCGGACAACACACCAAGGGTGTGGGTTAAGTGGATGCTCTCACAACTCGCCCGCGGTGGTCACTCAATTTGGTGGCAATTTAAATCGGACACTCTCATTCCGCCGACGGAGTAACTAAAGCAATACTAAGCTAAGCAAGTCCATTACAGCAATGAGGGATGTTCAGGAGCTCACCTAGCCGGCATGAAGACGCCGACTCCGGCCGGAGACGGGGGCGAGCGGGGAGGCGAGGGTATGCACCCGCACGCGGCGTCGATTGAAGCTTCAAACCTGCGACTTAATAATGACATGAACTACACCCCATGCAAGGGGGGGATCTCGGGGTGGGGATTAAGTGAATTACAGCCAAAACTACCTCCACGTAGGGAGGGGCCTTCAGCCGGCCAAGCGGGGTGGGGAATTATGCAAAGAGGACCGACTTTCCGAGCTCCGCCGGTTCTGCCTTTCTTCTGTATTTCTGGACAGGGGGTCGATGTTGACACTGCCAAAAATTCCACCGAGCTCAGAACCTGATGAGACTTGCGCCAAAAGCTTGATAACGGACCAAGGATGATCTCTGAATTTTTGCTGAGTCTGGTACAGTAGTTGCTGGCCGGGGCAGAGTCTGGAACCGGACTGATTGGTTCTGCCTCTGTCTGGTGCAGAACAATGTGTCTGGTTGCAGAGGGTTCCACGATCACTACCAAGCTCTGATTGAGGCGATACCTGAACCGTTGGAACCGTGGTCAAGTCTTCTTTCTGTCGGCACTGACGGCGAGGTCGGCAGATGTCGGAGAAGACCAGGACGATTAGATGAGTAGAGGGGTGTCAGTTCTGGCTCCTGTAAACTGACCTGACACACTTGGAGTAGAAAATTTGTAACTTGAGATGCCGATGTCCAAATGCATCTCTGCTTCTTGAGGATGAAAGAGGACTTGAGAGGGAAGAATTTTTATGAATAACACTTATTCTGAATCCCAAAATGTTCGCCGTGTCCGAGCTTCCACTCTCGCTCTGGCTCTCTGCCTGGGGTCTTCTGCGCAGTCGAGGGAGATCGGCTCCTACGGACAGCTCCGACCTCAGAAGCTGGCGAGACCACCTTTGTTGGAAAGCTAACTCGCAGACGATTCCATAAATGTAGGTCTTGTCACCTGAATCTGTGAGGGACGATCGTGGCTGCCTCTGCAAGTCGCTGCAACTCTGCTGCCTGAAACAGAGATAGAATGAGGATATGTGCAAGGGGAGAGCAAGGGGGAGGGGGGTGAACTTGGTTTGACCAAGGGGGAGGTGGGGGGCGAATTTGGGAGCTTGGGGGTGGGGGGAGATGAAAGGGCACAGCCCAAGGGGAGGGAAAATTCAAATTTGGGCTTAGGGAAGAGCCCCTTCAACCTTGGGGAGAGGAAGGGGTGCTTAGGAAGTGGTGTTGGGTAGTTGGGGGTTGGGAGGTGGGGTGTGGATTGGAGGACGCCACCTTGGGTTGGGGGGGAGTTAAATGAGTGTATGGGGAAGGGGAGAGGTCTTAATGAGGGGTGAATGGGGAGGAGAGAGAAAATTCTGAAAATTGGGGTGGAGGGAGAGAGAGAGAGAGGGGGGACCCCTTAGAGAGAGAGAGAGGGATAAAGAGAGAGAGAGAGATATTGAGAGAGGAAGCTAGAGGGATTTGGAGTTTTTCTGGAATTCAATATTCATGCATTAGTTCTTACATATGAGGAGTGGGGTGGCCTATTTATAGGCACATGACTTTTTTCACAAAGGACCCTAACAAAAGACACAATGACTAATAACCGAAGGGAAGGGGGGGCATCCATGGGCCTAGCCCAATGAGATGGGCCCAATAACCTATCAAACCAACATAATGACTCAATACTTAGGAAAATGACTCAACAACCTAGGTACATGACTCAAATAAAGGGAAAATTACATGATATTGACTCAAAGAAAATGTGAAGATTACATGACTAGACTCAAAAATACATGACTAACATAATGGCGCTTGCCGACAAACAATCCGAGTCCGGAGAAAATGTGGAGGGGAAAGGGATGCCCTCATCACTCCGTGAACAATATTTCGGGCAGGAGTTCTTCATCCATTCCAAGGCATTCAAGTCCAGATCTGAAGCCATCTCAACCTCCAAGGAAGAAGAAGCAATCAAGGCTCTCAAGGGTGATCTAAACTGCATTCTTCATCCTCTTCATCAACTCAAGAAGATCAAAAGGAAGATCGAAGCTACATCTATCGCCTTCTTCGTCAACTAGAAGAGATTCAAGAAAGATCATCTCGCAAGGAAGAAGACACCTTCAAAGCATCCGATTCAAGCTTCTGCAACTCAGACAAGATCTTCTTTCTTTGAGCATACTCTATATCTTGTTTGAGTGATTTCATATTTGTTATCTTTTCATTTCATATAAACATTTGGAACTGAGGATCGTCCCTATCGGTGATTAGTAGAAAGGCAATCGGAAGTTGTCCGATCTCCGATGTTGACGTCCCTACCTGTGGTTAGTAGGAAGGCAATCGGAGGTCTTTCCGATTTGCGGTTCAGTGCGTGGCACTAGTGGAGCCTCACCGGATTTGGTGAGGGGTGGACGTAGGACTGGAGATTCAGTCCGAATCACCTTAAAATCTCGTGTGTTGTGATTTGCTTGTGCGATTGCTTTATGTTAGATGCATGCTTAGGTTCAATATCTATATTGCGTAATCATCTTGCCAAGTAAATCATTTGTGTTCTTAATCAAGCTAGTTATATTCCACTGCTTATTTCATCATCTAGCTTTAAAGAGGGTTGCATTACGAAAAGAGGGGCATATCTATTCACCCCTCCCCTCTAGATCCGTTGTCCACTACACAACAAGTGGTATCAGAGCCTAATCTCTCATTATGGGGTCCAACGACCTTGAGGGAATTGGTGGATCAGCGTCCAAGGGTTTTCTACCCGAAGGACATTCTGTGAATATGCCTCCTTACTTTACTGGAACTAATTATCCTTATTGCAAACATCGTATGCAGGTGTTCATTCGCGCCCAAGACTACGAACTTTGGTGAGTGATCAGCAAAGGGCCATATGAGCTTACGGATAATGAGGACTTGTGGACCAAAGAACAGATAAGGCAATCCACTGTCAACTGGAGTGCTAAACACATCATGCAATGCTCACTCCATCCAGTTGAATTCTCAAGAGTGGCTACCTGCGCATCTGCAAAATAAATGTGGGGTAAGTTAGAGGTAATCTACGAAGGAACCTCTCAGGTACGAGAAACAAAAGCTAACATTTTAGTTTCTGAATATGAAATGTTCCGCATGAAGCCTGATGAGTTAATTCAAGATATGTATGCTCGATTAACTATGCTTACTAATAGTTTAACTGATTTGGGAAAGAAATATTCAGAGCAAGAAATTGTAAGGAAAATTCTCAGATCGTTAACTCCAGCATGACACACAAAGGCTACCGTGGTTGAAGAATCGAGAGATCTCGCAACTACCAAGGTAGATGAACTCATTGGGTCATTGATGACCTATGAGATCAATCTCAAGAACAAAGAGGCTGAGACACCTAAGAAGAAGTCCTTAGCTCTTAAAGCAGGACCCAACCGTCAAGGCTCTTCCGATGAAGGTGAGGATTCGGGAAGTGAGCGAGATGAGGATGACGTAGCCATGCTCACACATAAGTTCAAAAAATTTCTGAGAAAGGAAGGTAAGAGCTTCATGAGAGGAAGGTCAAAGGTAAGAACATCTTGATTGTTCAAATTTATGTTGATGACATTGTGTTTGATTCTACAAAATCTGAAATGTGTGAGGAATTTGCTAACCTCATGACTAGCGAATTTGAGATGAGCCTAATGGGAGAACTTCAATTCTTTCTCGGTTTGCAGGTCAACCAAGGAGAAGATGGGTGCTTCATAAATCAATCCAAATACATCAAGGAGCTGCTGAAAAGATTTGACATGGCAAACAACAAAATCATTGCAACTCTTATGAGCACCACAACATCACTAGATTCGGATGAAAATGGTAAATTAGTGGATGCAAAGGTCTATAGAGGTATGATTGGTTCTTTGCTTTATTTGACTGCATTCCGACCAGATATCCAGTTTAGTGTATGCCTTTGTGCTAGATTTCAAGCTAGTCCTAGAGAATCTCATTTGACTGCCGTCAAACGTATCCTTCGATATCTTACCGGCACTCAAGATTTGGGATTGTGGTATCCGTCATCATGTGATTTATCTCTTATATCTTATTCTGATGCGGATTACGCTGGATGCAAGCTGGATCGTAAGAGTACTAGTGGCTATTGCCAGTTTCTAGGCGGGTGTTTAGTTTCTTGGGCCTTCAAGAAACAACACTCGGTTGCCCTCTCAACCGCGGAGGCAGAATATGTTGCTGCGGGGAGCTGTGGCACCCAAGTGTTGTGGATTAAACACCAACTCCAAGACTACTTGGTGGATCTTGGTTGTGTCCCGATTCTGTGTGATAACACTAGTGCTATCAACCTTGCAAAAAATCAAGTCCAGCACTCTAGGACTAAGCATATTGAGATTAGGCATCACTTCATTAGAGACGAGGTCAGTAAGAAAAATTTTGAACTGCATTTTGTTGATACTCTAAATCAAATTATTGATATTTTCACCAAGCCCTTGTGTAATGACATGTTTTCAACACTCAGAAGGGAGCTTGGTCTTTGCCGACCTCAGGCCACTAAAAATTGAAATGATGATCATGTTCAATTTAGTTGTGTGTTTTTACAGATTGGTGTGTTCATGCATTGTTTATATGTCAATGTGTCATTTTGCATATGTGTCGTATTGCATGGTTTGTGTAGCATCATTCTTGCATGGCCATGGTATATCAAATGTTGATGTATGGAAAGGCAGGTTATGCTTGCCTAGACACACTCAATATGCGTGAGGTTTCACCTCCGCCAAGTACCATGAGTCATTGTCGCATATAGGCCATATAGTAAGGGGGAGTTGTCACTTTGCAACATTCATGCATATGTTCCATTTTCATTCTGTTGCATTTAATAAATGTACAACCATGTGTTGGGTCATGCATTTCATGCCTGCCAAATTCATGTTTGATCAGGTCAACCCCTGCATGGTTCTACTCTCTCACTCCTTGACGTTTATCCTTACATTTGCTTGCAAACATAACTCCTTGAGTGCATTCTCTGCATATCTTTAGGGGGAGTTTTGTTACTTTTCTTATCTCTTGCAATCTGAACTTCACTGGCTTCTAGTTTGACAATACCGTTCATGAGACAGACGGACATATGGAGTAAGAGCTTTCTATTATGTGCCCTGATGATTATCCATTCAACGAAATCGGTTCAGATTTAATGATTTCCTTGAAGTTCTGAAATATTGGTTCTGAAATCATCTATGTTCTTAGTTTTAATAGACCTTAACTAGAGACTGCATATTATGCTTTGAATGACTATCCTACTATCTGAAAATCTAAATTTCATGACAATCTTGGTGATACTCTAGAGCTTAGTATTGGTGTTAAACATCTTGATGAGCTGGAATTCTTGAAAAATAAATTTGACAGAGTAATGATATTATTGCACGGAGAAATATGTCCCGTCATCAAATCAAGTGACGAATGACATGTCATGAGTGCCCCTGTTATCTCTGTCTTAATACATTTGGCCTCTAGGCAGAGCAATGGCATAATCACTGAGAAACATATCTTCCCATCACAGAAATGAGTTTGGATATGTCATGACGTGACTTTGCTATCTCTGTTCATTTTGAAGCATCATAGTCAGTCTTACCAAATACCTAGGAATACTGGCGTCTAAACAACGTGTATTCTTATGGCTAGGAGGCATGTACTAGACTTGATTGCTCGTAAAATATGAGTCTTGTGCCTTCAAATGCAAAAAATACTGAAAATTACATTTGCTGTGATCATAACATTCCATGCTCTACTCATGTTAGTTTAGTCTCAATACTAGTTTTTATGTTATTCCCTTAGCAGTTATTGAATATGGATATATAAGACAAGGGAAGGTTAAACATTGCAATGATATGCACCTTTGGTTCATTTCTATTAAATCTTCGATGTAGATGCTCTTCGAACTCTGTTGATGATATCGGATTTCATTAGCTTTGATCCGTACATGTTGCTCGCGATATGTTTTAGGTTTGCATATTATGGCTTGCTCTTCCCTCTCCTTCACCTCTGGTCTCACCGACCTTTGTCACCTACTCTACTTTATCCTTCCTTTTTGCTGTTGGCAAAGGGGGAGAATTCTTTGTGTGAGTCCTTTGTAAGAGCTATGGATGAGTGAATGGTGTACAGGGGAGATTCACTTTGTGCATCTCATTTGTGTATCCAATGCATAGCATTCATATCTGCATTCATAATTGTATTCACATGCTATTACTATCATGGATCTTGAGCTGCATATGTTACATATATCATACACTTTGCCATCTTGGCTATTTCTGCCACATAATGACTCACAGTGTTGCCATCATCAAAAAGGGGGAGAATGTTAAACACATGTGCACCATGATTACTATTATGGTTTTGATGATAGCAACTACTATAAGTCACATTGTGTTTGCATATGATGTCATTGTGTATCTGTTTAAGCAGTTTGTCATTTCATCGAACAGGTTGCGGGCATGTGCACTGCATTCCAAGTCTATACGTTGGACAAAGTCTATACGTTGGACAAAGTCTGTACATTGGACGAAGTCTATAAGTTAGACGAAGTCTATACGTTGCTGCACACAAAGTCTATACGTTGCTGCAGATGAAGTCTGTACGTTGGCTGCATGCACAACTCAAAGTCTGTACGTTGCACAACACAAAGTCTGTACGTTGCTGCAGATGAAGTCTATACGTTGGCTGCATGCACAAAACGTTGCTGCAGATGAAGTCTGTACGTTGGCTGCATGCACAACTCAAAGTCTGTACGTTGCACAACACGAAGTCTGTACGTTGCGACAGATGAAGTCTGTACGTTGCTGCAGATGAAGTCTATACGTTGGCTGCATGCACAAAACAAAGTCTGTACGTTGCACAAGACAAAGTATGTACGTTGGCTGCTAGCACAACTCCAAGTCTGTACGTTGGTTGATGGCTGCAACACAAGTCTATACATTGGCCGGCTACTTCACACGCAAAGTCTATACATTACGTTCTGTTGTGTTCGTGCATCAAGTTACCAAGTCTGTACAGGATCATGCATGCTCAAGGTGCAAAGTCTGTACAGAGTTCATACATGCACACAAAGTCTACACGTCCAAGCCTTGATGCAAAGTCTATACAACAACTACAAGCTTCATTCAAATAGCCAAGGCCACTGCACAAGATGAGAGTCAAAAGACAAAGATTCAGTTGATACTTTCTAGACCAACAAGGATGAAGTTACAGACATGAACAGGCTGCTAATGGACACAAGCGACGGAGCTGAAGTGGCTAACGGACCGACCCGGGCTGGACCGGGGTCTGCCCAGCTGGCGGTCGACCGCCAGCACAGGGGCGGTCGACCGCCCCAGCCAGGGACCCCCCGACTGTAGATCTGTCAGCTGCAGGTCGACCGCCAGCCAGTAGCGGTCTACCGGATTTCCCAGGGATCATCCGTCTGCAGGTGTTTTAGTAGCGGTCGACCGCCAGAAGCCACAGGTCGACCGCCAGCCCCGATGCAGCCATATTTGACTTCGATTTTCACCTCGTGGCCAGCCCCTTTCCATGGATTTGTTTAATCAAAACTCACCTAATCTCCCATGATTTGTGGATCTGGTCTGGGGGGTGTCCAAGGACCATTCAAGGTCTATAAAACCAACACATGAAGGGTTAGAAACCCTAATGCTTCAAGGCTTCAAGAGAGATCAAGGGAGGCCATTCGCGGGCACTGTAGCACCTCCGTGAACAGTGTTTCGGGCAGGAGTTCTTCATCCATTCCAAGGCATTCAAGTCCAGATCTGAAGCCATCTCAACCTCCAAGGAAGAAGAAGCAATCAAGGCTCTCAAGGGTGATCTAAACTGCATTCTTCATCCTCTTCATCAACTCAAGAAGATCAAAAGGAAGATCGAAGCTACATCCATCATCTTCTTCGTCAACTAGAAGAGATTCAAGAAAGATCATCTCGCAAGGAAGAAGACACCTTCAAAGCATCCGATTCAAGCTTCTGCAACTCAGACAAGATCTTCTTTCTTTGAGCATACTCTATATCTTGTTTGAGTGATTTCATATTTGTTATCTTTTCATTTCATATAAACATTTGGAACTGAGGATCGTCCCTACCGGTGGTTAGTAGGAAGGCAATCGAAAGTTGTCCGATCTGCGGTGTTGACGTCCCTACCTGTGGTTAGTAGGAAGGCAATCGGAGGTCTTTCCGATTTGGGGTTCAGTGCGTGGCACTAGTGGAGCCTCACCGGATTTGGTGAGGGGTGGACGTAGGACTAGAGATTTAATCCGAACTACCTTAAAATCTCGTGTGTTGTGATTTGCTTGTGCGATTGCTTTATGTTAGATGCATGCTTAGGTTCAATATCTATATTACGTAATCATCTTGCCAAGCAAATCATTTGTGTTCTTCGTCAAGCTAGTTATATTCCGCTGCTTATTTCATCATCTAGCTTTAAAGAGGGTTGCATTGTGAAAAGAGGGACAGATCTATTCACCCCTCCCCTCTAGATTCGTTTGTCCACTACACAACATCTAGTTTGGAAAATAAACACAAATATCCACAAATGGATGCAATAGACTCCAAATGATCTCTCAAGACTAGAGAAAGGAAAATATAGCAAGTGTGAAGGTTCCCCCTTGCTGAACAATCAAGCCCTTCTTCGGTTGTAGATGGATGATGGAGATTTTGACGTCTTCTCGATGTTCTCTTCAAGCCGCTCCTTTTCTTCTTCTACCACAAGCTCCAAATCCTCCTGGATGTAGATCAAAACCTCCTCTCTTGAGCTCCTCCTTGCTTTCTCCCCTTTCTTCCCCTACAAGATAGAAAACACAAGCATTAGGGTTCTTGCCTTCACAAATTCGTAACTCATTTTTATAGGCAAGGTAGAGAGCCCAAAAGACACATAAACCCTTCTCCAAACCCATAGAAAACCCCCTAAACATATGTATATTAACCCTAGGGGCAAATGGGTAAGGTTGGAGCACAAATGGATTGAGTTTAGTGGGTTTTCGGATGCATTTTATGAAGCCTGTTCGCGTAGCAGAGAAAGTTCGGTCGACCGGTGTCATTGGGGCTGTCGACCGGTGCCAGCCATGATTCTGTTTTGGGGTAGCAGAGAAAATCCGGTTGACCGCCCCTGTAACGTCGGTCGACTGGTTAAATTCAAACAGAAGCTTGTTTTCGCCGGTCGACCGGTGGCCTAAGGGCGGTCGACCGGTAGCTACTCTGAAATCCGGTTTTGTGCCGTTCAGTCCCTTGACTCTAAGGGTCAATACTATGGGTTGACTCCTGCCAGTAGGGGTTAGAAAAACACTTCAAACCTTCATGGATCTAAGGGAATATAAGTGATTAGATATTACCATAATCCCATGAAGATTAACCATGCATTTTCATCCTGAAAAATATGAAAGAGCAAGAGATTAGGTGAGAATCCAAATTCATGAACCAGGTATTAACTTCTTTGAACTAGTTCACATAAAAATACATCATTGAACACGTTCAAGCATGTATTTGACTTCTCAATTCAACCATCAAAAACACATTCACCATATGACAAGGTTTTGATATGATGAACATGAATCTCTCACTTAAACAATTATATTGACATGGGAGCTCAACCATTTAGCCATGCACATATATAAATAAACACTTTGAAAGTATGATTGACTAAAGATCAAGATCAATAGATATGTATGAAAATCTTGAACATTCATTTGTATTTCCAAGACCAAGAATAAATGCATGAAAGAACATCCACAGATCATTACTATGGTAACCCAAGATATCACGTTCTTAGCAAGATTCACAAAATCATTAGATGATCTCAGTTTGAGGGCTCAACACAAACACACTATGATATGTCAAATTTGATAGCTCAATCAATACAAAACCATCGAGATCACAATTCAACCAAATCACAACTTCAAGCACATTTACTTGAATTGCCAAACCGAAAGTCCATGAGTCCATAACATGAGAGAGCACTGTTTAAGATCACATTTATCAAGATTCAAGTAAATAGGCTAAGTATATTTCTAGCCCAAAAGCCTTGTGAGGAAGATGTAAGGAAATACCCCACCAAGACTTGAAACCTTATTTGATGAAATGTATGAATCATAGAAGGAGTCAATGCAATGCAATGAGAAAGGTAACTCCCTTTTCGAAGAAGAACTTCATTGATGCACTCCTTTGAGTTCCAAAACGTGAGCCATAGATTTGATCTTGCAAACCAAGATAAATATAGCATTAGTTCCTTAAACACCAAAGATTCATATGACTTTCAAGAATGAACCTTGAAGCCATCTTTCAACTCATCAAACGCGATATGCGCATGTTGCTCAATGAAACACATACACACACAAACACAATCATTTTGATATTATTGAAACCAAACACGAACTAGAGGATGCAACATGGGGATAATAGTTTTGTTTTACATGTATAAAATAAATTTTACAAGACATGGCTATGACTCCCTCTAAATGTATGCATGGTCGGAAATGAATCCTCCCCCTTAGTGTATGACATATATCACATATGAATGAGATCTCTACATTTTTATTGAGGAAGGTGGTGAGGCCTTGGAACAGTCAAGAAAAGGTTTCATAAGCTAAATACATACACGCATGCAAAGATTTAGGAAACATTCATGCAAGCACTCATGATTCAAGATATGCAATTATCATGAAATATATGCATATGCCATATATGCATGAATATGAAATATGCATCTTTTTACCATTTTGTGTACCTGTAAATCATGACATTCAAGCATAAATAAGACAAAGTATGCATGAGACTTAAATTCATAATGTATGTATAGTATGTGAATGATATGCAAAGATGCCAATGTGATCTTAATTTTTATGCAGATTTTTAGTTTTTTGTGCATTCTTGAATATTCAAGCAAGTACGAAACTAATGAATTCAGATGATGAATTTTTCAATAAATTTAGTACTGAACCATAAGCATTTTTATTTCAGATTTCATCATAAAAAATCATTTTCTTTAGAACCCAAATGTTCAACCATGATCATTCAAAGATAACATTACATGAGACATAAGCTTCAGTTTGAACATGATATGCCCTACATGTGTGAATATGTAAAATGCAATTTGATGCACATAATCAAGTATCTAACAAATTTCACACAGAATTTGGCAAATGAGCAAGACACGTGTTTGATCATCTATTAACAAGAAGAGATTTTTGAACATGTCAAACAACTTATCAATTTTACAAAGTAATCACACATGGTCATCATTCAATACCAATTGATGTATTAGAGAACAAGCAGTTCCACGGTTCAAAATTTTTTTGCCTTTTTGAAACAAGAGAGTTTTTCAGATTCAATTTGAAAGATATGCAAATTAAAGGCAAATCGATTTCATTCAAAATATATGAATCATCATAAGCCGACCAAATTGAAATTTTGAATATTGGTACAAGGTGGAGGTCTTGATCCGAAGATCCAACTCACACATAGTGATAGTTTCCTGATAGACTTAATCTGTCATTTCACATATCACTATTTGATATACCAAATATTCATTCAATAAAAGTATGTATGGCTTGTAAAGAGATCAGAATATGAAATGAGAAGCATAGCAGAATCATAAGTAAAATTATGAAAACTAGCAAGTTTGGCAATAAAGGGAAAAGGTCGGGATTTTATCATACGAGTGTGCCTTGTTCCATTTTATTGGAACCCCTTTCAATTTTTATTTTCTCAAGGCACACCTACATCAAAGCCAATTCATTCAACAAATTTAGGTACCCAAACTTTCTTGGGTCCCTGGAGGTTAGAAGTATTTTTGGCAACCAAATTCTTTTTCTTTCTCATTGCCTCCAAGTCATCATTTTCTATTATCCTTCAATCCTCAAGCACATGACCATAGTTGCCACAATAAAAAAAATGAGGAGCAGTTTTAGTAAAAGACTTCTTTTTAGGAGCATAAGAGTTTTCAGAAATATTCCATCTCCTATTTCTAAAAGATCTAGATTTAATAAAATTAAACCTAACATTCATCCTAGAAGCATGAGAATCATGATTTTTACAAAAGCAATACTCTTTCATTACATGACCGTACTTCCCACAATGAAAATAACAAGGAGATGTGGGTCTACGGAATGACTTCTCATTGTTTACATGAAATTTTGTAAACAAGTTTCTCTTATAGGATGAAAACCTTTGAGCACGAGAAACATGTTCATTTCAGAATTTTCTTTGAACATCAAACTTAGCATTCATGGCACGAAAATCATCATTTTGTTTCACAAAGTAATTATCTATCACATGTCCAAGTTTGTGACAATAGAAGCAAGAAATATTTCTTTTTCTCTTGAAAACATGTTTATCTTTGCATGTATTTTCATCATCCATTTTCATGACAACACAATCATTCATTTCATTGCCAAACATACCACAATAGAAGCATTCAACATTCGATTTCATTTTTTGAGATCTATTTGGCATGGAGGGTTTTAGTGTTGACATTTTTTTCGTAAAACTATTTTCAGAAATTTTCTTTTGAGCATTTGGAGGAGGTGCTTTTGAAGTACTTGGAATGTCGGATGCATGAACAAAAGAGGTTTTCATTTTATGTTCAAAAGATTTTTTGTTGACCGGGGTGTATCCAAGACCTTCCTTTTGATAATTCACTTTAACACCTAACACCTTATCTAAATTTTCTTTTCCCTTCACAAATCTAGACAAATCATCTTTTAACCTTTCCACCTCTTCTTCCAGATCAGAAATATGTAATTCAACATTTATGATTTCTTCTTCGCATACAGACACTTTATCACTTAACAAGTAACTCACTGATTTGAAATTTTCATTTTCTTCCATGACTTTCTTATTTTTATCATTTATAGTATGTAATTTTTCAGTTAATTTTTCAAGAACTATCTCAGTTTCAGCAAACTTTGAGATCTTAGCAAGCAGTTGTTCATTCTCATGTTTCAACAATGAGTTTTCTTTTTCAAACTTATCAAAACCTTTCAATCTACCCTCAAGCAAGGAACTTTGAATTAACATGGCACCGTTTTTCTTTTTAAGATCTTCATTTTCAATCATAATACTTTTGTTGTCAATTTCATTGTCAAGAAGTTTTTCAAACAACTTATCATCATCAGATAAAGAAGCTAGCTTGTTCTTAAGGCGTTCTTTATTTTTCTCAAGCAAAGAAATTTTAGACAACAAAGTTTCATTTTGCTCACGTAATTCATAACAATCATTTTCAAATGCAAGAGCTGAATTTATTTTTCTAGCCATTTCAAGGTCTTCAGTCATACAAGAGAGCTCATCTGAATATAGTTCAACTTTGGATTCTAGATCTTCATTTCAATCTTCTAGATTTTCAATTTTTGATTCCAAAATTTTGTAATTTTCACATGAAGAATTAGCATGCACATTCTCATCTGAAATAGAAGTAATTACAACATCTTCAATTTTCTTTGTCAATTTCTTGTTTTCAGATTTGACCTTTTTATATCTACCTAACAGTTCCTCATAAAGATCCATTAACTCTTCAAAGGAAAATTTCTTACCTTCGGATTCTACCTCCGAGCTTTCTTTGCTTTCTTCATCATTGGCCATTAAGCTTGAGCCGACTTGTGAAGTCTTTTCATTGACTTCATACTTTGCTAGTTGATCCCATAAATCTCTAGCTGACCTTTAAGAGGAAATTCGGGAAAGAACATGAGACTCTATGCTATTCCTTATAACACTCAAAGCTCGAAGATTGATTTCATTTTTCTTCACATGCTTGTCATTCTATTCTCTTTCATTTGATGGAAGTTTATGTGGACCATCACATATGACTTTCCAGATTTGATGTTCATTAAAACCAAGATAAGCACACATGCTATTTCTCCAAGAAATGTAATTATTTCCATTATAACAAGAAGGAAGAGTAAAGCTAGACATGTTGCTAAATGAAACTCGCCAATAGGGATCACTCTAAAGGTCGTTAGACCCAAGAAAATAGAGCCATGGCTCTGATACCAATTGTTGGTTCCCGAGGTAGGCGAGTGGACAAGAAGGGGGGGTTGAATTGTCCCCCACGTGATTTGGTAAATTAAAAACTTTCTTAGCGGAATTAACAAGTTTGACGAGATTGAAGGAAATAAACTAAACAAAGTAATTGAAGGTCACTCAATCTCTCCCGTCTCACTCGATCATGTAAAAGATTAAGCAATTAAACACGTCATACAATGAAATCTAAGGATTTGAGATTCGCTCATGCAATTAGGATTCGCTCATGCTCACCGATCACACATGCATTGGATTAACGATTAAATATCACAATAAAACAAACCACAATGCACACCACAAGACACAAGGATTTTTAAGGTGGTTAGGGACCATGATGGGCTCCCTACGTCCACCCCTTACCAAACCGGTAAGGCTTCACTCGGGGATGAATCCCCAACACGGAGACGACGCTCCAATACACACACAGGGATAAATTCCCACTAGGAGAACTCTCCTCACGCTGTAGACACAGCAACACGGGGATGAACCCCAAATGCTCTGGATTACAAGTCCAACATCACACACACACACACACACACACACACACACACACACACACACACACACACACACACACACACACACACACACACACACACACACACACACACACACACATACAACACCGTAGACACACGACCGTTCGCAGACGGTCACACACACATAATATTTCTAGTTCAGAAATAAACACAAATATTCAATCATGCTCAAACCCAAAATATAGATCATAGAACACATCACAAACAAGATAGAAAGGATGTAGAAAATGTTCTCCCTTTGATTTCCAAAGCCAATGGATGTTGATGCTTGACTCTAGGATCGGATGATGACGATTCTTATGTCCTCTTGTTCCTCTTGTCGATCTGCTCCTTTTTTTCTTCTTCCACGAACTCTAGAAGCTCCTTGGAGTAGATGAAATCCACCTTCCAAGTCCTCCTTTTCTCCTCCTTGGCCTTCTTCTCCTACAAGATAGAAAATAAGCTCATTAGGGTATTTCTCTTATCAAATTCGGAGTTCACACATATGCATATATAAGAGAAATCAAAAGACCATTATAACCCTTCTAGAACCATCCAAAAGACCCCCAATAGGTATACCTTGAACCTAGGGGCAAAGGGGTAAAAGAGGAGCATAAATGGATATGGTTTAATGGGTTTTCGGATCCACGTTTTAGCCATTTTGCCTTTTTCGGTCGACCTAAAGTTGGGGTCAGTCGACCTAAATGTTTCAGACAAAGATCCAACAGTTGCTGGAGTTTTCGGTCGACCTAAGCTTGTAGTTCGGTCGACCTAAACCTACAGAATTCAGAAAAATATTAGTTAACATGTAAGAAAACAAGCCCAATGGTTTCAAGTGATGAATGCATGAAGTACTTACATGAAACCCCATAAACAAAGTGCATGAGAACACTTTGAAAACACAATTGTTCTCAACTAAAGATCAAGATAATATATCTATGCATATGAACAAAGTGTGAGCACCATTTAACCAATTCTACCAAGGTTCACATGTCGTTCAAGCTAGAACTCAAACAACCCAATGTCATACTCTCAAGAGAGGAAATATGAGTTCAATGCATGACAGAGTTCATGGTTGCAAGTCTATCAAGAGAGCATATTTAACCACACCAAGCACTTCAAATTGTATTGTCAAAACAAAAGAAGTGAACTTTAGAACACTTGCTCAAGTGTTCTTTGAGGAACATGCATGAACATTCCAAAAACCAATCTCACTTAACTTATCAAGAGATTAACATGGCTCAATACATGAAACCCAAAGCATCAATTTTTGAATGAGTAGGTTAAACATATTTCAAGCCCAAAAGCCTCATTTGAAAAATGCATGAAACCCTTTCAATACATTAAGACCTCATGAGAGATATGCATGAAAATCACCCAGAACTTTAGCTAAAAATTGAAATCACTTAGACATGCATGTAAGCAATACATGTGAACATCATGTCACCCAATTCCACCAAGTTTCACATGAGTTAGCTTAATCAACTTTCAAGCACACACTAAGCACATTCACTTGAATTCCCTATCAAACGACCATGAGTCCATATAATGAGTAAGCATCATTAAAATCACATTTATCAAATTTCAAGTTAATAGGTTGAGCATATTTCAAGCCCAAAAATCTCTTGAGGAAAAATACATGAAAATACCCAACTAAGACTTTTAAAACCTATTTGATGAGATGCATAAAATATAGAGGGAGTCGACATAATGCAATGAGTGAGTTGACTCCCTTTTTGAAGAAGAACTTCATTGATGGACTCCTTGGAGTTCCAAACATAAACCATGGATTTTGATCCTGCAAATCAAGATATTCAAAGCATGAGTTCTTTAATCAACAAGCATTCATTTGACTTCCAAATGTCAACATTGAAGTCATCCTTTAACTCATCAACTAAGAGGCATACATGTTGCTCAATGAAACACGCACACAAGCGAAATCATTTTGTTATCATTAAAACCAAACATCAAACATCAACTAGGGGATGCAACAAAGCCCACTTGTTTAGATGTACAAGGCTTTGCAAAGGCCCATATATGTATATGTCAAGGCCCTTTCTAATGTGTGTGATTTGAGAGCCTTTGGTGAGTGTTATGAATTGAGCTTTAGTGTCTAGCGAGACCCATTAAAATGGCTTAAGGCCCATTATAGTTATAGTGATATATATATATATATATATATATATCTCAAAGACCATTATGTACCGATACCTTTCAACCCATTAGTTGTTACTATAGTGTGTAGCCTATTAATACCTTGGGTTAGGGTCCTTTAATGTTCACCTACATAAGCTATGGGATTGCCTCACCTTACTTAATTACAAGGCCTCATTAGCCTTTAGACTAAATTCACCTCTGTGAGGCCCATACTTTGGTGCAAAGGTCTTTTAACTTTTAATTGGTTATTGAGTCCATTTGTTGTGGTTTCTCCTTTACATTGGTTTGAGGCCCATTAAGGTTTGAGTTGAGGTTTAGGATGGCCTTTAGCTCATTAATGGGTTGTTCTTAATGGTTTATTGCTAATTCCATATTTGGGTCGGATCCTTCTATATTATTATTATCACTACTCTTATCCATCAATCTACCTTATGGGTATCAGAGACAGGTTCGATCCTATGAAGATTTTCATTTTAACAGACATTCCTTGGCTAGTCATTTTTTTGTACATAGACGAATACTTGGGTTTTATCTAATGATTCCTAATAAAATAGAGAGGTCATATTCTATTCTATTTTTAATAAGAAGATCTTGCATTATCCCTTATGGAAATTTACAAGATTCCAAAAATTATTTCTAATATAGTTAATTATTTCTATCTTTCCCCATTCATAATTTTACCGGGCGTTACACCCTCCCCCACTAAAAAGAATTTGGTCCCCGAATTCATATCACCTTCTACTTCTAGAATGGGGAACTACTAACTACTAAGGCAACCATGCAAGCAGAAGGATCCAAAACGGACGGAATGGAAAAGAAGTAATTGAAGATTCAGGATGAGGGGTACCTTCCATGATTTCTTCTTTTGTGGTTTCCGCTTCCACCAAGGCTTGAGTCCCTTCTTGGAGTTCCGGGTTTATGAGAGGGCATTTGGCTATCCTATGTTCAAGGCTTCCGCATCGTAGGCATGCTCCCGTCTTCCGATAGCAAACCTCCGATTGATGGTTTATCCTACCACAATACTTACACTTTTCTTGAGATGGGTCTATAGGAGCTACCCAACATTTTCCTTTCTTACACTTTTTACACTTTTGAGAACTACAACTCTTGTTCGACCTCTTCTTGGTTGTGGTGAACTTCCTAGAATTTAAGGCTTGGTTCTTCCCTTCATCTCTCTCTCCTAGGTTCTTTTCTTCCACCCTCTCTTTCTCTTCAACGACCTTCTCCAACATTTGGACTCTACGAACTAGATCCGCATAAGCTTGGACGTCTACCAGTACCATCTCGAGAACAAAACTCGGCTTAGACGCTTCCATTTTATTTAGGTTCCTGCAAAATAATTAGGGAGATTAATTATTGATTCAAGAATTATGATGGTTAACAATAGTGGGATTTAAGTATTTTATCTTTCTGATAGAATTTAACCCCAATCTCTACCCAAATCTCACGGAATTCCTATAGGGTGACTGACATGGTAACTTAACCTATACTTAGACTCGATGACCTAAGGATTTGGAAAAATCGAGGCTCTTATACCACCTCTATCACGCCCCGAACCGATAGCAGCGAAACGTGTCGTTTGCTCGGAACGTGGCAGTTAAACAGTCGTGTCAATCAGAGTAAGCACATAAGACCATAGCCGACAAAAGTAAATTTTATTGAATAGAAATTGTCATTACAACTTATTGACTCGAATATAAACTTTAATGAAGCAAAGAGAAAAGACTCACTAACATGACTTAGACATCTTACTAGACAAGACGTTAAGCTATTCTGGACTCAAGAAAGATAAAAGACACGAGTTATCTAATTTCCAGAGCTCTCTTGCACACTTGCCCTTCCCATTTGAGTCTCAGTCTCGAGAGCCACCTGATTACCTGAAAAATGTTGGAATAAAACTGGGTGAGCGAATGCTCAGTAGGAATTATATCTCAAGAATAAGCTTGCTTTAAGTAAATTACCTGTTACATGAATGCAAGTATGGTTATGCATGAATGAACGCAAGGTAACGAGAATATGACAAGATATGGAACCATCAACAAGAAAGATTAAGCAAAGCTTCAAGGAACTAACAAGCATGTAATATTGAATAATGTCATGAGATGTTAGAGTTCTAGCAAGTACCATGTCGAGTCAAACACGCAAGTAATATCAAGTATTGTCATGAGAGAGAGAGTGAGAATGTGGAATCCCATTAAAAGATCTAGAACGACAAGTACTTCGGTGCAATGTCACATCGTGGTCAATCAACTCCCATGGGCACAAGTACTTTTGGGTAGGGATGTCAATGGGTCGGATACGGTACGGATAGTGGACTATCCGTATCCGATAAGGAAGAACCGTATCCGTTTGTTGTTCGTTAAGTATTCGGAAAGTGGTGTATCCGAAAATCGTTATCGAGTATCCAAAAAATACGGTTAACAGACGGTTAGCGGATAGTTACCAGACATAAAAGTACATATAAGGTTAAAATTTAAGATGTAAATTAACTCAATTAGAAAAAAATTTAAATTGAAAAGAACAATCCATATGATAAATAAATATATTTCAATTTAGTTCCCGTGTCATCTTTATTCACGAGTCAACATATAATGCAATTGAAAGTATACAAATATTAAATATTACAATATCCCCAAAGATAATATGAAACATATAAACTTTAAATAAGAAAATAAACTAACTCTTTTGGACTTTAATCTCCATCGTATTCTCATTTCATGAAAATAAAGAATATATTAACTTGATAATTTAAAAAATTATAAAAATATCTTGTAATTTAGAAATATTTTACCATCATGAAAATAGAAATGACTTAAATTATACATATATCTCATCTTCAATATCATTTTCTTCGAGACAGTAAATTATTTGAGTCAAATACAAACTTGTTTAACGGTAACAGACGGATACAGATTCGGAATGAGGTGTATCAGTATCCTTAACCGCTAAGAAACCGGATATATTCGTATTCGTATTTTTATCCGTTAAGAAATCAGATATATCCGTATTTGTATCCGTTAATTAATCGAAAAGATAAATACTATCCATTTGCTGTTCGTTAAGCTAACGAAATGGACGGTTATCAGATTATCGGTTACTATTGACATCCCTACTTTCGGGTGCTCCTCCTAGGACCAGACCGGGCCCTATATGCGCAGGCATTGGGTCATGTATATTTTAGATATCCACTATAGTTTATAGCCAATGTAGAGTTCCAAGGAATATACTATTGTAGGATAATAAGGTAGATTTATGGAATTGAAGGAGTTCAAGGTCAGAACTTGAACAAGAATGATATACCGATAAATCGTATGATAAATCAAGACATATCGTGAAACTGGTTAATTGGCGTCCACTCAGTCACCATCATTTACAAAAATAACGCCCACTGTCTGGTCGCTAATTCTTGTGAACAGTACAGGCTTGATGAAATAGCGTCCACACTCTGGTCGCTAAATTAGTGAAATAGCGCCACAGACTTGGTGGCCAATTCCTTCTGGCGCCCAAGTCATGGTTGCCAATTTCTGACAGAGAACAAACTTCTCAAAGAGACCAGAAATAGCGCTCTAAGAGGGCTAAGTCATCACGTTTCTTCAGAGTGACGTGATAAGTAAGGGTTCCAGGGTTTTAAGGGTACAACCTGCTCGGTTGCCTTGAGGAAATCCAAGGCTAGCGTAGACTTACGGAGGTCTATGGACTCAAAAATCTTATCTTATTTATTTGTTCGTTTAATTAGTTATTGGTTAGTTTATTGGGCGTGCTAGTCACCAGAGTGACAATTTATTATGCGCTCGATCTAACGTGGTCAGTCGATTGTGAGGTTCGAGTCTAGACCGGAAGTCCGCCATACCATAAAGGTTATGACGTTAATTACGTCCTTCCGAGGAAGGACAAACCTTGATTAGTCGCCAAAGTAGGAGAGACCCAGGGGCGGATCTAAATGTGACTGTTACGCTTCTTCTTATGCAGGATAAAAGATATGTAACAATGATTGTATGATTATGATTTATTCTGATTCATTAGCCTATTTCTTGGTACGAGGCGGAGAATTTAAGTCCGAGGACCACCATCACGCATAGTGAGGGCCTCCGTCCAGGCGTGACCTGACTTTTGACAACACACCATTTGATATACCGGGGAGAACGGGGGAATGATTGTGGGTTTGTTTGATTATCTTGCAAACGTTACAGAGGGAGACACGTCGTTTCCCATGAGGGTAGGTAAGCATAAATGAAACAATAACATTTATGTTATTAGAACAAAGCGACGTTACATGCTCATTTATTGATCCCATTTACATAATTCACAGAATGATTTCGGCAGCATATCCCCTTATCTTGGATCATGCCAAGAGGAAATAGGAAACTATCCACACAGTGGCGGGATGGAATCCATAAAGGATCGGGCCATGCCAATGCCCGGACATCACGAGGTGGGATGAAACCAAAAATAGTATTCATACACCGAGGTATTTGATATCATTGTTCCAAAAAAAAAAGGGAGTTAGTGGAGGCCATGCAGAGGCAGGACTCTTAGACTCACTGGGGTTTAGAGATGATGCGGCACAACGAAGATCAGAATTCATTTCGGCAGCATCTCCCCTTATTTTGGACTATGCCAAGGGGATATAGGACATCCATCCACGGAGTGTCGGGATGGAAGCCGAAGAAAGCGGGCGTTGCCCGATATCCAAGAGGATCGATATGAGACGGGACAATGTCCACTTATCATGGTGTTTGTTAATATTCCCTTAACGGAACCCTTGGAGAACATGCAGTGGCAGAACTCCGTGGGCTAGTAGGGCTTAGAAAATAAATATCATACTCGGTAGAATGTAGGGGTAAACCCCCGGTAATTTAACTCCCATGGGTTTGGGTGAAAGGCTGTTATTCCTCCACGGGATGTTATGGGTTCTAAACAAATGGTAATAAGGCTTGGAGCACTAGGCTTCAAGGTTCGTGGGCGGTTGCTGGATGGAAGAATTGATGGTCATAGGGATCGACTCTGAAGGGCATCGGTGCGATGGGGACTCGATGCGATGGCGGGGGAACGGCCTGGGAGGACTGGAGGAGGGGTGATCGGCGCGTAGACAGCCCGGCGCGGGCAGTCGTCGGTGCGCCTACCACTCGGCGTGGAACCCGCGCCGAGAGAGCACCGCACCGGGGAGGTAAATAGGGCACCGATAGGAGAGATTTGAGGATTTAGGGCTTTATGAGGTTATGGATTTTGGGGGTTTTCTTTTGAAGCTTTATTCAAGGGCTTTGAGAAGGCCGGAGAATACTGAAATTGGTTTTGGAACAGATCATCCCGAGGAGGTGAGGAACTTCAGACTAGAGCACCATTGGGAGCCGGGTTATTTATTGAATCGTGTGAACTTTGATTCGAATGTATCCCTCACTACTTCGCGAATGAGAAGCCATGAGATGGACTATCTCAGGCTCCCACTGCGATTACGAGGTTGGGAAAATAACGTCGAGGTAATAGAAACGGATCCACACAATCTGAGAGGTGTGTGTACACAGCAGAGTCAAAATATGCACATAACAGCTATCGAATACAATAGTGCTCAGAAGGGGGAGAGATATAGAGGGTCTCAGACCCTAATGATTCATTTCATTCAATAGAACGTACATATTCGACATAGAAAGAAATAGACCATATGATTGCACACATAGACTAACGACTCTTGAAGATCTATCAGACTCCACCGACGCTTGACATCAACAGAGAGTAGTACTCAGAAGAAGGGATCAAAAAGATGCTAGAATAAAGGATGGGGAGGGGAAAATGTAGCCCCTGGGGGCATTAACAGATAAACACTCCCACCTCTTTTCTCTTTCGCTTACACTTCTGCTAATCTTTCCTTTCTGCTCTCTACTTCTCTTTTCTCTTAGCCAGCCGTAGGACAGAAAGGCTTGGGATCTCCTTTTATTTTCTTCTTTTCCTTTCTCTCTTCCTCTTTCTGTATATCTCTGTCTCTGTGTATCTCTATCTCTGTGTATCTTTGTCTCTGTCTCCTATATATCTTCGAAGACATGGGGTTTATATAGGGGATTTGGCTTTCTTCACTCGGCGTAAGGGGCCCTCGGCGCACTGCGGCATCGGCGCGCCTCTTCCGCCATCTAATCGGTGCCAATAGCTCTCGGCATGCTTGCTTCTCTCCTGTTTGTGTTGGGCGTAAGCCCATTTGCTTCACGAATCGGTGCCACCCATGGGCTTTGAATAGTTGGGCCTTCTTTGTTGACCATGTGGGCTCCTACAACAATTATATTCATTCTTTGCAACTCGTTTAATAGCTTGCATCCATAATATGTGACAAGCTATGTGAATCCCATCCTATGAGCATTAGAATATTATGAAGATCCTTTTCAACGGGCAGATGATTGCCCGAGGCTTGACATATTCTTAATTAGCCTGACTATCCGAATGATAGCAGTGCTGGACAGCAGCTTGGCCAGAAAGGGCTTCAGCCAGACAGAGTGTCGATGGTCATGGATCTTCTATTTTGATTCGCAGAACTTCCAGGGATGACATAGGAGCTGCACCCTTGGTTGATCGTCAAAGCCCTGAGGTTGCTTTGACTTCTTCTTTTATCTTTGTACATTTTAGGTGTCAACAAATGCCCCCCACCTGCAGGTGGTGTAAGCAAAGAATAAGCAGCATGGGGCCTACGGGTGTATCCTTCAGTATTTGAACACATGTTCTTGCTTGACCTTGTTGATTTTGTTCATTTCTAGCCCGATGTTTTCGCTCTATTGGTACAATGTCAGTATTCAGGACCAATGCTGGACTGCTTGGTGTTAAATGACTAGCATCTAAACTTGGTTCCCTGGTTGCAGCATCTTCTCAGCGCATTCTCCCTCGGCGCGGCATTGGCCTCGGCGCTACCCGGGCTCAGAATCGATCCCGGCGTGACCCGGTCTCAGTGCGCCCTTTGGCGGTTCCCCCTATCGGCGCGAAGGCATCTCGGCGCGCTTCTTCACTTCGGCGGGCAACCCTTAGGGTTTTACAAATTTAAGGGCGTCGAGGGCTCGAGAGAGCTCATTTTAACCTGAGCTCTCTCTCTCTCTCTTCATCTTTTTAGCGGCGACGCTCGGCGTGAGGCAATCTTCAGAAGAGATTTCTTCCTCTACTTCTTCTTTCCACCGTGAGGCTCTTTCCTTGCTTCATATATGGGACTATGTCCCCTTTTATTTAAGGAGTCATCCCCTCTTGGTGGATGTTCATCCTATTTGACTTTGGGCATACCCCGGATGAGGGGAGATGCTGTCAAAATTTCTTTTGAAATTTTTAGTCTGTTATTGTTGATCTTTTCAGAATCTCATCTCAAAATTTTCTTGGACTACAGCTACGACAATGGCTGCTATTTCTGGTTCTGCCGCTATTGCTTCAGGAGTTGATGGTGCTGGTGCTTCTGCTCAGACCGAGGCATCCGGCCCACTAGTGACTTGGTTGAATGTTCATCAATTGGATCACAGCCGTGAGAAAATTGCCATAGTTGATGAGTCTTCAGATTCTGAAATAGATATAGTCTCTGCATCCCGCGTCCTTCCTGCTGAAGACGGGTTGACTTTTAATCGTGATGATGATTACCGTCCAGATTTCCCGAAGGATCGTCATCTGGTTCCATTCATCCGTGCCTTCAACGTAGCTGGGAAGAGGGATGTTATGCTAGCCCGGGTGGTGGAACGGGCCATGCTGCTGGAGAGGGATAGCTTGAAAGGCTCTGTATATTGTGGTGATGCCATATATCTTCCCGGAGAGCAGCGTAAGTGGGATGCTGTCTTGGGGGTGACTGAACTGGAGCCAGAACAAAAGATGCTGACACGAGCTCCTGAATTCACCCCGGCCAGGTGGAATACTGCTGCAGGTCAGGTTAATAGAGAGAAACCCGGCTACGAGTTATTCTTGGCGCCCATCAAGTGGGGCTACAGAGACGAGCCCTTTATTCTGAATTGCTTGGCTGTTCAATTCAAGTTTCAACTAGCTGCTGACTGGTTTGCGGACACCAAAGTGACTGATGCTCATCTTTTCCGCGTGGGGGCGGTGGAATTTATGGAATTTGTGTTGAAAGAGTATGCCCCTTTACTTGTCAGAGCTGGGGTATACCATAGTGTATATACATCCCGCTTCTGGTATCCCATCTCAAAAGGCTTGCGCTGCGGCATGTTCGAAGTCTTCTGCCCACAGTTCAACACTTTTTACACAGTAGAGGGTGAAACTTCTTTGGACCTTTGGAGTTTGTCACGGCTTTTAGGTCTGCCGATTGACGGAGAACCTTATGAAGAGATCTGCCTGTATGACTTTATCAAGGATGAAACTGATGGAGAGGGCCAGTATTTCTTTGGCTTTTCATACTGGTACTTGATGAAAGCATATCACTCCCTCTGCTTGGCATATTATAGGGGATCATCTAAGGGTTATCATACCCGAGATAAGAGCAGTATGATGAAAGTTCGGGTAGGACACTGGATCCAATATTTCTTTGGTGGCCCTCTGAAGTGTAATGAATTTCCATCAGCAGCTCCAGTTGCGGGCAAGAAAAGCAGGCCTCCCAAGTTCAATTCAGAGCTACCTGCTTCCATTCGACGGGTCAACGAAGGAGGGCCGAATCCCGCTGGAGTGGATCCCATCACTCATTGTGCTGCCTATCTTACATTCTAGCTATGCACCTTTGCTCTCCCTCAGGGAGATGAAACAATAATCAGGCCAGAGGCCATATACCCGGCGTGTCAGATGGATTGGGGTATGTGGCTTGCTCTGTGTCCGGCTGCTCTTTTCTTGGTCTACAAATCTCTTGGAGATCTATGCAGGCATCGGACCCCCCGAACTTTCAGAATAGTGGGCCCGTTTCATTTCTTCAATGCCTGGGTATGCAGTTTGTTCCCAGAGCTTGCTCCCAGGACCCTGCAGATGACCAGATTATACCCTCGGATGCTGGAGTTTGCGAGTGCCGAGCCTGGCCCAGTATCACAACATCTTTACTTTATCAGAGGTCGGTTAACAAGGGTTCCAGTGGATTCAGTAGGAACTATTTATTTCTGGAATTTGGCAGCACATTCTACTCCGTTGGTGAATCGTCAGCTTGAGTGTGTAATGGAGGCGGTGGAGACCTTTGTCCATCCCGTTTCAAGTGCCATAGTGACCCGGCCATTCCTGAAGCCTGAGCTTATTAATTGGGCTTTGTCAATCTGCCCCAGTTTTTTAGTGTTCAGGAACGGGGGCGTGGTTCATCTAGAACCTTATTACCTGTTCAGATTCGGCCAAAATTTTGGCTATGATCAGCACATTCCACCTTCAGCTGCTCAGTTTCCGTTGGACAGCAGGTCAAAGCATGGCTCGGTTGTTGCTAGCGAAGGTCGCACCTGGTGGGACTACTTCCATCGCCGGGAGGCCGATACCTTCAGAGTGCCGGTGCCGAATCGTGTTCCCCTCGTCACTCTAGAATACATAAAGTGGTGGAATGCTCAAACAAGCTTCTATCGCAATGCCAGAGCAACATGCTGGGATGTGGCCGAACGCACCTTTATAAATCAGCAGCCTGGGCTGGTGTTTGATATTGATGAAGCCCACTTAAAGAGGTTATTTTTGTTGTGCCCCTGTGTGGTTTTGATGATGACTGACACACCATGAGTCACACTGAGGTGTGCTAGATGACTGATTGACTGCTTGAATATCTGATTGCTTTATCTGATTGTTTGCTTGAATAGCTAATTCATGAATATGGCTAGATTGGGGCAACTTAGTGGCTAATTGTTTGCTGTTTGCTCATGCATTTCAAGTCTGTACATTGGGTTCACATCTTCAAGTCTGTACAGCCGTTTGCATTGGGTTTAAAGTCTATACATTGCACTGTTCCTTTCATCTTCGTGCTGTTCATGATCACTACACTTCGTGTTGTTTCCCCTCACTAACACGAAAAGATTTCGTGTCGTCTGAGCTTACAACACTCCGTGTTGATTCCTATGCTTTACAAGAAATAGCTGCTAAGAGGTAATACTTCGTGTGTCCGTACTGTGTATGTCATACTTCGTGTTGTTTATATTTACTGTCCTTCACTTCACGTCGTATGTCCGTGTTGTTTCCATTATATCTCGTGTCGCTCCCTTTGTTTTTAGTAGTTTACTTCGTGTCGTTTAACTTCATGTCATTTTGACTTCGTGTCAATTACTGTTCTGTCTTCGTGGTGTCTTCACTCCGTGTCGATTTCTGTCCTCATCGTCTTAGTGTTGTTTTCACTTCGTGTCAACTTCACTTCATGTCGTCTCTTTGTATTCTGTCTTCGTGTTGGTTTTTCGTTTTAGACTTCGTGTCTTTCTCGCTTTGACTTCACTCCGTGTCGATTTCTATCCTCATCGTCTTAGTGTTGTTTTCACTTCGTGTCAACTTCACTTCGTGTCGTCTCTTTGTATTCTATCTTCGTGTTGGTTTTTCGTTTTAGACTTCGTGTCTTTCTCGCTTTGACTTCACTCCGTGTCGATTTCTGTCCTCATCGTCTTAGTGTTATTTTCACTTCGTGTCAACTTCACTTCGTGTCGTCTCTTTGTATTCTGTCTTCGTGTTGGTTTTTCGTTTTAGACTTCGTGTCATTCTCGCTTTGACCACACTCCGTGTCGATTTCAGTTTTCGTCTTCGTGTTGTTTTCAACTCGTGACGGCTTCTGTCATCTGTCTCCATGTCGTACTTACTTCGTGTCGGTTACTGTTGTTTCTGTGTCTTCGTGTCGTTTTTTGTTCCACTGCGTGCAGAACGTTGCAGCACCTCGTGTTGCTTTCTGTGGCACTTCGTGTCATTCTCTTTGTTGCGTCTCCGTGTTATGTTTATGGACTTCGTGTCGTTTTCTTTATTTCATGTTGTAGTCAACGTGTGTACCTTGTGTCGTTCTTTTCTATCTCGTGCTGGTTTCTGTACCACCCCGTGTTACCCATAGGTCTTTGTTTTCACTTGTATTCGTGTCTCCGTGTTGTTTTTGTCTTCTACTTCGTGTTGTATTCTTTATACTTCGTGTCGTTGTCCTTTACTCCGTGCTGTTTTCATCGTCCTCATGTCGTTCCCAGTACAGTTCATTTACCTCATGCAGCTTTGCCTTTCGTGGCCATACAACGTGTTAATGGTTTTTAATATCATTACAGGTCCGAGGAAGAACATTCCTCACACCTAGGCTGCACGTGATCCGAGACAAGAGGAACCAATCTGCTAAAGGCACGTGGCAGGAAGCTTCTGGATCGAGCGTGGGAGGCACACGCGTTTTGTGCCCTATCCATCTGCTGTTGCTGCTATAAATAGAACCCTTCGTCCTCAGATGAAGGTGATTGAAGTAGAAAGCCTGAAGAGCAAAAAGCCTTTCGATCCAGAAAAAGAAGAAAAGAAAGAAAAGAAGAGAGTAGAGAAGAGAGTGAGAGGGAGAGCAGAAGAAGAAACAGGGAGAGAGATAGTGCTCGTGTGAAGAGAGAAGGAAGAAAGAAGAAAGAGGGAAGAAGAAGAAGTGTAGCAGAGAGTAAGAGATTAGGAGAGCAGAAGAAAGAGAAAGAGAGATAGAGAGTGAGCTAGAGAGCTCGTGGTGAAGAAGGAAGAAACTGCTTGAAGATCTGTTTCCTGCTGGACCGTGGATCAAATCCAGGCCAGCCAACTCCTACGAGAGCCACATTTGTTCTTAGTTTTTCAGCCTTCTGTTGCTGGTTTTTGTTTTTCCTTTGAGCTATTCAGTTGCTATATTTCCGATTCTCAGTAGAGAGGTCGGGGTCCCTCCTGTTGGTTCAGGAGAAGGGAGATTGATATCTCCGGTTGCAAGTAGCTGGGTGCTACTTGTGGGTCCCCTCTGGTTAGAGGAAGGGAGATCTGATCTCCGGTTCTGGGCTTGTGGATTGCAAGTCCAGGGGTCCCTCCTGGTCTGGAGGAAGAGAGGTCTTCGACCTCTGGTTTGCAGGTGACTTAGTGTCACTTGTGTTTCCCTCTGGTGTTAAGAGGAAGAGAGACTTGGGTCTCTAGGTTCCCCTCCGGTTTGGAGGATGGGAGGATTGATCCTCCGGTTCTAGTCTTGTGGGTTGCAAGACTAGGTGTTCCCTCCAGTCTGGAGGAAGAGAGACCGTGGGTCTCTGGTTTGCAAGCAGCAGGTGGGCTGCTTGTGGTTTCCCTCCAGGTTAGGAGGAAGAGGGGTCTTCGACCTCTGGTTCACTAGTAGTGGGGGCTGCTACTAGTGGGGTTCCCTCTTGGTAAAGAGGAAGAGAGACGTAAGTCTCTGGGTTCTAGTGACTGTGGGTTGCTAGAGGTTCCCTCCGGGTAGGAGGAAGAGGAGAGGTTGTTCTCCTGGGGAAGCTGTGTATCAGCGTCGTTGCCCAGCTGTTAGTGAAGCCACACTTGGTTTGAGTGTGGGGTGGATGTAGGTCTGAAGGACCGAACCACCTAAAACCCCTTGTGCGTTGTGGTTTGGTTTATCTGCTTTTGCTTCCGCTAGATGATGGCACAGGGGCGCTCTAAGCGTGTGGCTTCTGGTTGAGCAGAAGTGTTAATTAGTTCTCTTGGAATACTTTAATCTGTCAAGAGAGCGTAATTCCTGTTGAGCATCAGATTGTTGAATCTGTCTTGTTATTATTCTAGTTTTATTTGGGTGAAGTTAATTAACGGGTTATATTCATTCACCCCCCCTCTGAATACTGCACCGAACCTATCAATTGGTATCAGAGCCAGGTTCTCTGATTGATCATATCCAACGATCTGCAGAGGATCCTATTGTCCCTTGGTGCATTTTTTTGACTTTACTCTTTGCTGCATAAATCTACTTGCCAATTTAATCCATGGGTTCTCCACCGGTTTACAATGGCTCTAACTTTAACTCATGGATTAGCAGTCTTCACAATTATGTGAAAATGATTAATCCGGATCTGTGGAAATTAATTTCACAAGGTCCCCACAGATTGCCAAAGGAAAAGTCCAAATGGACTAAAAGTCACAAGTCAAAATATGGAGAAAATCAGAAAGCCCTTAACCTGATGAGAGCAGCTACTGACAAGGCTATACATTCTCATTTTTATGACTGCAGGTCCGCTAAGGACATTCTGGATCAGCTGAAGCTAGCTCAGAGGATGAATAAGAACAACTGCATGATGGCTAACGAGAGCAACCATAGCAGTGATCAAGAGGAACTCCAAGATGCTGAAAAGGTAATCATCCCCTTCTCTAGTTTCACTTTAGATGACTGGGAAGATGCCTATGCTGATCTGTTACACTCCCATGAAAAAATGAGTAAGAGGTATAGAAGACTGAAAAAGAAGCTGGAAAAATTAGGAGGTGAAAATCTTGAAACTCTGAAAACTGAAAATGAAATATTCAGAAGACAGATAACAGAGTGTGATTCTATTAGTTCAGACTTAGATAATTTCAAATCTGAAAAATAATCTCTTATGAAACAAGTTGCTCTACACAAAAAGGAGCGTCAAGAGTTTGTGTGTGAAATTACTGAACTAAAGGAAAGGCTGAGCTTAGTTGATCAGGCTCACAACAATGATATTGTTCAAAATGAAAAATTGGTGAGAGAATTAGAATGTGTCAACTCTAAATTGGAAAAAATGAAATCTGCAAATGAAATACTCAATAATCAGCTCAAGGAATTTGAACTCAAATCAATAAATCTTGAAAAAGAAAATAGATCGATTTCTGAAAAACTAGAGGCTGATAGAGTAACAAATTCAGAGATTCAGAAAAATCTTGACAAATTTCAATCTGAAGAACTAAGAGAAATGTTTTATGAATGTCAGTCTTCAACAGATAAATGGGTGTTTGATGATGAAATCCTAGAGCAGAACAGTAAACTGAAATAGGAAATCAATGAGTTGAATCACCTAAACACACAGTTGACAGATAGGCTAATGACTATTGAAAAAGGTAAGTGTGTTAGTGTGGATAGTTCTGATAGGTTGATGAATGCTGAACAAGAAATTGAGAGCCTAAAAACCATCAACCTAATGTTAAATGGAAATGTCAGTTGCAGTGAACAGAAAATAGCTGGATACGAGCTTACTATCACATCCCTTCAACAAGAAGTTGATGATCTTTACAAGTCCCTATCTGAAGCTGACAAGGAAATAGAATTAAAACAGGAAGTAGAAAAACTCAAAAGCCTGAATGATGCCTTGCATCAACAAGTAATTTCCTGTGAAACAGATTTGTCCACATATGAGGCTAAAATTGCTGATTTGAATTCTGAGATTAAAGATTTGAAAAATTCTCTATCAAAATTTGTCAAAGGAAATGACAATCTAAATAAGCTTCTTGGAAAGAGTGATAACTTTGAGAGAAAGGGACTGGGCTATAGTCCGACAAATAAAAGGAGTAATGGGAATAAAACATCCACTATTTTTGTTAAAGCTTCCAATCAGAACACAACCTCTGCTCCTTCTGTCTTCCAATTCACTGCACAAAAATCCACTGTGAAACCCAAAACTGTGGAACAAACTCCAAAACAGAAAAAGGGTGAAAACTCACAGAAAAAGGAAAAAGGCACTCCTGTTGCTATAAAAAAGGCTACACTCAATTCACATGATCTCACACACACTCATATCACAAAGGGGTCATGTTATTATTGTGGGAAAGGAGGTCACATAATGGAAGACTGCAGATTGATGTTAAAGGATGAGCATGCTAGTGAAACTTTACATTCAAGAAATCTCTCTGATAGAAACCATGCTGCTAGGAAGCCTGATGCTACATGTTATTATTGTGGGAAGCATGGTCATCACATGAATGAATGTTTTATCATGAAAGAAGACGATAAACTTCCTGCCAAGTCTTCCATGCATTTTTATGATCCATATGGATCTAAACACAATTCTAGTCAGCACATTGTGTGCTTCAACTGTAATAAGCCTGGGCACAAGGCTGCTGAGTGCTGGTTTAGATCTACTTGGAGTAAAAATAGTTTTCATAGAAGAAATTCTTTTGCATGCTCCCACTGTGGGAAAAATGGGCATACAGTCAAGGACTGTTGGTATGTTCAAAAGAACTATGTTAAACCCCATTTTGTCAAATTCTCTGCAAAACCTTTTGTGAAAATTTCATGCTATAACTGTGGGAAGCCAGGCCATAAATCTGCTGAATGTTGGATGGTTAAGAACAAGCATCAAACTGCTCATGTATATAACAGAAAATCTTATGAACATGTTTATAAACATCACCCTGCTGTTAACATGTATCATAAGAACCAAAAACCAGCCATTTCATGTAGATACTGTGGAAAAGTTAGACATTCTATGGATGACTGTTCACTGATGAAATTGGATGATAATCTTGCTATGAAAATGTTTAGAATACCTGTTAGAACTAATGCAGGACCCAAAGCTGCTTGGGTCCCTGCAGGATTAAAATGATCAATATTTTGCAGGTGTGCCTTGGAAGTTGAAGAATGAAAAGGGGTTAACCAAGGCACTCAAAAAGAAAACCCCAGGACTCAATTCAGGTCAGTTCCGAAATTTGTTTCAATTTCACTATCTGAAATTGTTGTTTTGCTCGGTTGATTTTTGATGCTCTTCTTATGCTGTTGTTTGCACTAAATAAATGAGATTGCCTTGCACAGCATATGTCATTTGCATGACCATCATGGTATATGAAATGGAACAGGGCTGGAGGGCAGATGAAGTATGTTTGGTTGCTACTGCCATGTGTGAGGTGGTCCTTGGACCAAGTCCTCCGCCCAGTACCAAGGGTCAAATCTGCATTTCAGAGAATGTCTGCATTTTCATGTGAATATTTTACTTCATGCCCCTGTATACAAGGAGTTAATTGCATTGCATTTCTTTCCATTGAAAATGTCAAAAAGATAAATTCGAATGCATACATTTAGGGGAAGCATTATTCATACATCTGAAATCACTCATTTTTTTTTATTTACTGCATAGCATGTTAAATCTGTTATTTGCATAGTCATTCATCACCTACATTGTCTGCATAACATATAGGATGATTCAGTGTTTTTAGTTAGAGGGAATCATTGCATAGCATATCACTTTTAAAAAAAAAAAAATCAAAAAAAGGGGAAGGGAAATATCACTGCATATAGATAGGGGGAGCTTGCTTAATCCGTTCTTCTCCAGCTATATGATTCCATCATTTAAAGTGGTATCAAATGATTTCTTGACTACTTCTGAAGTTGTTCATAATCCGAATGCATACCTTATTGGTATATGTTTGTCTCTCCTAAATCTGCTGAATGAGAGCTCTTTCTCTATTCAGTCAACTTTGAACCTCTTTGCTCAAGAGCAGCTCAATTGCTAAAATTCTTCAGAATCATGCTGTTTAGTGAATATTCTCACTTGAATTACTCTGCTGAGATATGAAGTAAACCTTCAGCCTGAATACTACTTCATAAAAGTTAAAATACCTTTAATGAGGAGCCTTCCACTATACATGCTTAAGAACATTTGTTAACTGGAAGTGGTTTAAGTCTTATGTACTCTTGTTTAGTCTCAAGAAACTTGAAAATATCTGTTTCAACCTCTTAATAAACTTTAACTGTCTGCTTCATGTAAATTCATGTAAGACTTTCTGAAATCTGAAAAGTTGATATCCATGTCTACGTTGACTGAGATATATAGTGTATGTGGTTGTTCCTAAACAACTAACTTGTTCTGAATCCTTTTAAGTAAAAGTATGGACAGAGCAATGACTATGGCTACTGAGAAACCTGTCCAAAGAATTGTGTCATGAAGTACCATGGTTAACTCTGTTTAAAGAGATGATTGAAAATTATTGTGAAAACATGGCAGAGCAATGGCATAGTTGTATTGAGTAACTGGGGATTCTGGCCTCTGATCAAGGTGTATCCTCATGCCAAAGATACTTTTAATGCTATCTCTGTTCTCTAAAATGGGAGAAATAATACGGTTATCACACTGAGTAACTGGGGATTCTGACCTCTGATCAAGGTGTCTCTCCACGTCAAAAGGTGCTGATAAACCAAAATTGTTCATTAAAGAAAGATTTGATCAAGTGCAAATCAATTTCTGAAAGAACAAGTAAAATACAAGAGCATTCACTTATGTTTCTTTTAAAGCTGTCATGGAAAGTAAACTAATTAAGATAGAAGTTAGTTGAACTAGAATCTTATATGAGCTTGTAGTTCCTTTTTATTAAGTGTTGGTTCAGATATGAGTACAATTTCTTTTGAAATTTTCAGTTTACATCATTCTTAAACCATATCTGACAATCAAGGTTTCATAAACTTTTATGATGGAGGAATCCAGAACTTAAGACTTTGATTTTATGAAGTTGGTATCTTGCTGAAAAAAAAATTCATTATCTCAAGTTTCACAAATTGTTGAATCTGCTCATCCTATTGCCCTTTATCACTGTGATTTGATTCCGACTGGTTGTCACATATGAGAGTTGTTGTCTCTGGATAACCAGAGTTCATCCTTGTAGATTTCTCTTGCATCAAGGATCATAAGGGTAGAATTCTCTGCTCTGTTTGAGAGACTACATGCATAAGGGGGCAATGTGCTAGATTGTCTGATCGTGTTATTTGTCTGCATTTGCTCTATATTTTCTACCATGTCAAAGGGGGAGTATTGTTGCATATGCATGAATGCATAAGTTGTTTGACTAAGGGGGAGAATTGTTTTAATTGCTTCTGATATTGTGTTGCCATCTTCTGCTGAACTATCTTGAGTGTCTCATATGACATCTCTGGTTTATTCGTTTTGCTAAAGTAAAAGGGGCTGCTTAGTCAAAAAGGGGGAGTTTTTTTTGATTAACAATTAGTTTTAATTCACTCTTCAACTCATGTCTTTTTGCTGAAGGCAAAGGGGGAGAAGAATCTTATCTGAGTCAGTCTGAGTCAGTGTAACTCATAGTGTTGCCATCATCAAAAAGGGGGAGATTGTTGTGCCCCTGTGTGGTTTTGATGATGACTGACACACCATGAGTCACACTGAGGTGTGCTAGATGACTGATTGACTGCTTGAATATCTGATTGCTTTATCTGATTGTTTGCTTGAATAGCTAATTCATGAATATGGCTAGATTGGGGCAACTTAGTGGCTAATTGTTTGCTGTTTGCTCATGCATTTCAAGTCTGTACATTGGGTTCACATCTTCAAGTCTGTACAGCCGTTTGCATTGGGTTTAAAGTCTATACATTGCACTGTTCCTTTCATCTTCGTGCTGTTCATGATCACTACACTTCGTGTTGTTTCCCCTCACTAATACGAAAAGATTTCGTGTCGTCTGAGCTTACAACACTCCGTGTTGATTCCTATGCTTTACAAGAAATAGCTGCTAAGAGGTAATACTTCGTGTGTCCGTACTGTGTATGTCATACTTCGTGTTGTTTATATTTACTGTCCTTCACTTCACGTCGTATGTCCGTGTTGTTTCCATTATATCTCGTGTCGCTCCCTTTATTTTTAGTAGTTTACTTCGTGTCGTTTCACTTCATGTCATTTTGACTTCGTGTCAATTACTGTTCTGTCTTTGTGGTGTCTTCACTCCGTGTCGATTTCTGTCCTCATCGTCTTAGTGTTGTTTTCACTTCGTGTCAACTTCACTTCGTGTCGTCTCTTTGTATTCTGTCTTCGTGTTGGTTTTTCATTTTAGACTTCGTGTCTTTCTCGCTTTGACTTCACTCCGTGTCGATTTCTGTCCTCATCGTCTTAGTGTTGTTTTCACTTCGTGTCAACTTCACTTCGTGTCGTCTCTTTGTATTCTGTCTTCGTGTTGGTTTTTCGTTTTAGACTTCGTGTCTTTCTTGCTTTGACTTCACTCCGTGTCAATTTCTGTCCTCATCGTCTTAGTGTTATTTTCACTTCGTGTCAACTTCACTTCGTGTCGTCTCTTTGTATTCTGTCTTCGTGTTGGTTTTTCATTTTAGACTTCGTGTCTTTCTCGCTTTGACCACACTCCGTGTCGATTTCAGTTTTCGTCTTCGTGTTGTTTTCAACTCGTGACGGCTTCTGTCATCTGTCTCCATGTCGTACTTACTTCGTGTCGGTTACTGTTGTTTCTGTGTCTTCGTGTCATTTTTTGTTCCACTGCGTGCAGAACGTTGCAGCACCTCATGTTGCTTTCTGTGGCACTTCGTGTCGTTCTCCTTGTTGCGTCTCCGTGTTATGTTTATGGACTTCATGTCGTTTTCTTTATTTCGTGTTGTAGTCAACGTGTGTACCTTGTGTCGTTCTTTTCTATCTCGTGCTGGTTTCTGTACCACCCCGTGTTACCCATAGGTCTTTGTTTTCACTTGTATTCGTGTCTCCGTGTTGTTTTTGTCTTCTACTTCGTGTTGTGTTCTTTATACTTCGTGTCGTTGTCCTTTACTCCGTGCTGTTTTCATCGTCCTCATGTCGTTCCCAGTACAGTTCATTTACCTCATGCAGCTTTGCCTTTCGTGGCCATACAGCGTGTTAATGGTTTTTAATATCATTACAGGTCCGAGAAAGAACATTCCTCACACCTGGGCTGCACGTGATCCGAGATAAGAGGAACCAATCTGCTAAAGGCACGTGGCAGGAAGCTTCTGGATCGAGCGTGGGAGGCACACGCGTTTTGTGCCCTATCCATCTGCTGTTGCTGCTATAAATAGAACCCTTCGTCCTCAGATGAAGGTGATTGAAGTAGAAAGCCTGAAGAGCAAAAAGCCTTTCGATCCAGAAAAAGAAGAAAAGAAAGAAAAGAAGAGAGTAGAGAAGAGAGTGAGAGGGAGAGCAGAAGAAGAAACAGAGAGAGAGATAGTGCTCGTGTGAAGAGAGAAGGAAGAAAGAAGAAAGAGGGAAGAAGAAGAAGTGTAGCAGAGAGTAAGAGATTAGGAGAGCAGAAGAAAGAGAAAGAGAGATAGAGAGTGAGCTAGAGAGCTCGTGGTGAAGAAGGAAGAAACTGCTTGAAGATCTGTTTCCTGCTGGACCGTGGATCAAATCCAGGCCAGCCAGCTCCTGCGAGAGCCACATTTGTTCTTAGTTTTTCAGCCTTCTGTTGCTGGTTTTTATTTTTCCTTTGAGCTATTCAATTGCTGTATTTCCGATTCTCAGTAGAGAGGTCGGGGTCCCTCCTGTTGGTTCAGGAGAAGGGAGATTGATATCTCCGGTTGCAAGTAGCTGGGTGCTACTTGTGGGTCCCCTCTGGTTAGAGGAAGGGAGATCTGATCTCCGGTTCTGGGCTTGTGGATTGCAAGTCCAGGGGTCTCTCCTGGTCTGGAGGAAGAGAGGTCTTCGACCTCTGGTTTGCAGGTGACTTAGTGTCACTTGTGTTTCCCTCTGGTGTTAAGAGGAAGAGAGACTTGGGTCTCTAGGTTCCCCTCTGGTTTGGAGGAAGGGAGGATTGATCCTCCGGTTCTAGTCTTGTGGGTTGCAAGACTAGGTGTTCCCTCCGGTCTGGAGGAAGAGAGACCGTGGGTCTCTGGTTTGCAAGCAGCAGGTGGGCTGCTTGTGGTTTCCCTCCAGGTTAGGAGGAAGAGGGGTCTTCGACCTCTGGTTCACTAGTAGTGGGGGCTGCTACTAGTGGGGTTCCCTCTTGGTAAAGAGGAAGAGAGACGTAAGTCTCTGGGTTCTAGTGACTGTGGGTTGCTAGAGGTTCCCTCCGGGTAGGAGGAAGAGGAGAGGTTGTTCTCCTGGGGAAGCTGTGTATCAGCGTATGTTGGCAAGCTGTGTTGCCCAGATGTTAGTGAAGCCACACTTGGTTTGAGTGTGGGGTGGATGTAGGTCTGAAGGACCGAACCACCTAAAACCCCTTGTGCGTTGTGGTTTGGTTTATCTGCTTTTGCTTCCGCTAGATGATGGCACAGGGGCACTCTAAGCGTGTGGCTTCTGGTTGAGCAGAAGTGTTGATTAGTTCTCTTGGAATACTTTAATCTGTCAAGAGAGCGTAATTCCTGTTGAGCATCAGATTGTTGAATATGTCTTGTTATTATTCTAGTTTTATTTGGGTGAAGTTAATTAACGGGTTATATTCATTCACCCCCCCTCTGAATACTGCACCGAACCTATCAATTTTCTCAGCACCCAAGGGAAGCTGACATATATATAGCAAGCAGGAGAGCATTGAAAGAAGATGTAGCCAAATAATTAACGCCTATGCTTGCTGACATAAATGAAGATACTTTCATGAAGAATTTGGAACATCTATGCCAGATTGGTGATGCCCGCCTGGAGCTTCAACAATATCCTTTCCCCATCGAGGAACCGCTACCCAGAGCGGCCTCTTGGAAATGCGAGGTTGACCGCTTTTGCCCGTATCGGATATTCATCAACAAGGAAGACAGGACCCCGATGTATTATCAGCATACGTCTTGGTTGTTTATTTTGATGAATATTCATGGGTTAACTCTTGACAACACCATAGCAAATATTCTGGACAAGCCCTTATTTGTATCTTTTCATTATGCTGACGGCTGGGGTATTGACCACCTCGACCTGTATCATTGCCTTGCTTCTCGCGGCCATCTAGGCTTGGCTGATCTGGCCGAAAAGTTCAAGAAAATTGGTGATGTTTACTGGCTTGTTCGGGAGGCGGCATCTCGAAGCAAGGAGGTGGCCTATCAATATTGGCCTCTCTCATCTTTTTGCAATGGCCCGAAAAGTAGGACTTTCTCCGGTTGACATGTTGCTTGCCTCATATCTTGACCCTTTTTATATTGATATAAATGTTCTCATTGGCAGATAGACCAGACATAAAACAGCAGGGGCTTTATAGGAAAATCATTTCTCAAGCTCAGAAGCCTAGATATTTTGACACTCCTACACCGGCGCCAACCACGACCCCATTTCCTCCGGGCAAGAAGAGGGTGGCTTCTTCGATGAAAGTTGCCTTGAGACAGGCGAAGAAAGCTAAGAAAGCCTCATCTAAGTAGTCATCGTCTGTAGCTGATGTAATTGAGATTCCCTTGCGCCTCGAGCCATCATATGAAGAGTTTGCCGCTCAGCAGGAGGCTACTCAGCAAGTGACTAAAGGTGATATTGCTTTTCTATGCGAATTACAGGATTATCCCCTTCACAATATCTTCATTTTTTTGTAATGTTTTCTCCATTCGGTAGAGGCTCCAGAAATTGTTACTGCTGCTGCTACTACTGAGGAGATCGCGGCGGCATCGGAGGATACAGAGAGAGAAACTTCCGCCATGCCCATGACGGAGGTAATTGAGATCACCGAAGCCGTAGGAGGGAGCCCTTCTGCTGCTCAAGAGGATATTAGGCTACCTTCGCCTACACTGGCTAGTGAAGTCGAGGGTAAGCTGAGCGATCCCACTCTTCTCGATCTTCCTTCTTCCTCTAACGACCTTTTGATCTTATTTCATGCATATCTTTGTACTGCAGTGGCCGGGGTAGTCAGCACTGAGGTTAGGGCACCAGCTGTGAACGTTCCCCCGCCGCAGGAAGGGTATAAGACTGTACTGAAGAAGGGTGCTATCCCATTGCGGCGTATAATTACCCGCTCAATAGTTCGAAAAGCAGCAGAAGCAGCGAGTCAGTCTGAGCTTAGTGCAGACATTTCCTCTAGCAGCTCTGCTCCTCCTTCTGGCGAAGAGGTTGATTATAGTTCTTTAGAGGGTGAGGAGGCAGCATATGAGACGGTCAGTGAAGGGGCAGTAGGTCCTGTGATGTTTAGTCCTCCGAAGTTGCTGGCATCATCGTTTGAGGGAACCTCGCAAGAGGAATTTGCTGGAATTGACATGAAAGAAGAGATAATCCCTCCCTTTGTTGCTCCATCTGTGGAATTATCATCCTCTATACAGGCATTCGAGGAGATGGATTTGACAATCATGGCAAGTTTTGCCCGTCCCTCTTGCTGAGCTGTATGCCCTTTCCTTTTTATTTTGTCATCTTGTTGCTTATCGGCATCCTGTTCCAGGAGTCTGGCGCCATCGATCACCTTTTGACAACAACTTCAGATGTTGTTGATCCATCGGAGGCTCAAGATGTGGTACCTCTTGCAACCGTAGCCTTCCCAGAGGCGGTTGCTGTGCTTTGCCCCGTGCCAGTGAGAATACAGCTAGCAGCCGAAGTACCCTCTTTGGATTTGAGCTCATTGGGAGAGAGTTCTGTGTTAGCACGAACTCTGGAGTTGAAAGCCAAAGTGGATCCATCCAGAGGCTCTGCTTTTGTTCCAGCAGCCATAATGACCATTGCGCCTGAACTTCCAACTCCATCTGTGGAAGTAACAAAATCAGAGCCTCTGCCACCTTCAGTGCTTAGATGGGAAGGAACCTCCAAGAGCCCGGCGGTAGAAGAGATGGTAGCTCAAGAGCAAGTTACTGGAGGGCTTAGCTCATCAACACCGGCGGCCATTCCATCTTCTTCTTTCGAGACAGATATTGGCTTATGGGCAGCCATTGATAGTGAAGTCACTTTTGAAGTAACTCCAGCGGCCTCTCTTGGCTTCACATCATCAGAGGACTTTATCTGGCAGAATTTAGAGATGCTGCGCAGGGTAGTGGACTCTCAACTGGCACTGACTTATTTACAACTGAAAAAGGTGGCCGAGCGGCTAACAGTTGGTCTGCAGGCGCTAGGCTATCCTTTAGATATATGGACCCAGCGGGTGCTATTTTTGCTGAAATTTATGAATCGCCGAGACTTTCTCGAGCGAACAAGGAATGACCGGCTGACGGCCCTTAAGTTACAGAAGGCTGATTGTCAGACAGCGTTGCATTCACTAAACTCTGATCTTCATAGAAACAGGGCCCAGGTTGAAGCTTCAGCCGCTCGTGCACAATTCTTGCATAGCCGATGGGAGGAGCTTCGAGTTGAATTGAATGCTGTTGAAGCTGAGATACCGCTGCTGGAGTCGGCAGAGGCCCAGGGTATTGAGGAGACCGCATTGCTAGAAGGTCAAGTTGCATCTTTGCAGACCGAGATGACTCATGTTCAGGAGGAGTAAGTTTAATTCCGTGAACTGGGAGCGGCTCCATATGTCGGGCTTCTTGACTTCTAAGATATCTTCCGACGATCTTAGCCGATCCTCCTTTTGTAATCCATCCCCCTTGAAGGGCCCCAATTGTCTTTATCTCCCCCTTTGCGTAATGAAAAATTATCTTTCCTTTAGTGTCTTCGGTGCCCATCTCCACACCTTTATTTTGTAATGGTCTGCAGCAATTTTGGTAACTCGTATGAAAACACACCCATGTCTGTACCGCAGGAGAGCGCCCACTCTTTCAAGGAAAGGATGGGGGCATCGCTCAACCGCGTGTCGGGATTCCAGGAGTTGCCAAATTGGCACAAGCGTATGTTTCATCAGCCAGAAGTGCCGGATGTTGGAATGCTTGCTGATATGTGGATGAAGGGTCCATATGTCTCATTGAAATAGACAGAAGGTCTATCTCGAATAGGTTTTAGCATTGATCAAGGCGAAGTGCCGTATGATCAATGGAAGCTTCATCGTCGGCATTGGGTTTTTGCCGATGCAAGAAAATAGATTTATTAGAAGGAAGGTCTATTCCGAATAGGTTTTAGCATTGATCAAGGTGATGATGCCTTAGGATCGACGGAAAGTTTCATCATCGGTGGGACATGGGATGGCAGAAAATGGATGAGTTTCATCAGACTAGATAAAGGGCCTATTCCGGATAGGTTTCATTATCGATCTAGGCGATGATGCCTAGTGACCGACATAAGGCTTCATCATCGGCATTGGGTTTATGCCGACGCAAGGAAATTGGCAAGTTTCATCAGAGTAGACGGAAGGTCTATTCTGGATAGGTTTCATTATCGATCTAGGCGATGATGCCTTGTGACTGACAAAAGGTTTCATCATCGGCATTGGGTTTATGCTATCACGCCCCGACGCGGAATATCGGGACCGACAGTAGAAAGAGTTAATAATAATAATATGTTGATTTTCAGACATGCTATGACCTGCGCTAGAGAATCGGACATTCATCACAACAACCAAAAGATTCTACCAATCTAATAATTACTCATTTATCAAAACCAAGTCTTACATCAAACCCAATCAAAGAAATTAAGAAAAACTACAACATTTGACTTCATCAAAGTTACATTCACCAACTCTCTAACAACATCACTAGACAACACTCTAAACCACAACTTGACTAAAGACTCTCCGAACGACTTTACATAGTCTTCTAACTGGTTCGCTCCAGGGCTTCACTCTTTCCCGTCCCCATCATTTTGCGAGTCCTCACCTGAGCTACCTGAAAAAGGGGGAAACCACTGGGTGAGTGAATGCTTAGTAGGTAATAGCAGGCAAGTTTAAGTAATTAACCAATTTGCATTTATGTTGTACTAGAAAGAAAAAGAATAGATGATATAAATAATCGAAATAAGGATAGTAAGAGAATTTGAACAAAGTATAACCAGAATTGGCCAATCAAGAATGAAATAACCAAGTCATGTAACTAATTCCGAAGGAATTCAGCAAATAGAATACAAGAGAGAGATCATGTTCAAGAATATGTCATAGACATCACGCTAGTCATACACTCGGTGCAATGTCTCACTATGTCATTACAACTCCCAGGGGCACAAGTACTTTTCGGGCGCTCTTCCTAGGACCAGATCGGGCCCTTATGATGCGTTGGCATTGATTTGGTGGATCCAAGATCCCAAGTTATGTCTAGACATTAATCAAGTTAAATGGCCAATAATTTCAAGGTATAGAACTTGCCTCAGAAAAATTCCAAGGGTAAGTGAAGTGGATATTTGACCAGAAAGTTCAAATTATCAAGAACCAATAGGTCCTCTCATTTAAACATGAAGAATCACGGAAAATATTTCTGGAAGATACACAGTCCGTACTGGGTAGCTCAGACAATGGACGGTCGGTATCTAGGCTGCTCCAAAGGATCGATCTGAAGAACAACCTAATAGAAGCCAAGAATGAATGGTCTATTATGGACCGCTTCAGTTATAGAACGGTCAAAAATGGGCTTTTTAATAGATATAAACGGTCCACTCTGGGCCGTTCATGACAGGAATGATCTGAAGCCCAAGACGATAGTAAGCGGTCTGGAATGGGCCGCTCAGGAACTAAACGGTCCAATTTGATCCGCTTAACCAACTGAATGGGCCTATTCCGTCCGTTCAGTACTGGCCTAACTAGCCAAGAGAAGTCCATCCAAATGGGCTCCTGGGTTGCCATAGGCGGGGTGAAATTGAACCAGGGTCCAGCCCACTATCCGTTGGTCAGCTCAGAGGCTTTTTGGGGCGACTATAACATAACCAGGTCGAAGATAGAACAAGGATAATCGACCAATCAATAGGGCATTCTGCCAGAATTGCACGGTTCATATTGGGTCGTCCCAAGTGTTACACGGTCCAGCTAGGGCCACGCAATAACTCGGACAATCCAACATGAATCGTGGCTCAAACCAGGGTAATCCAAGCGATTCAATCGAGTCAACAGGTGCAGGACTTGTGGTACAACCTACCCAACATCCTAGTGGGAATCCTAGGCTCGCGGGGGCTTACGGAGGTCCCATAATGGAGGTCCTAGTCCGACGGAAGGAGTATCCGGCGGAGAGTTCCAACCATTACAAGAATTGAAGGCTAGAAATCATTGAAAAATAAGTGTATGGCGGTCAGTCAATTCCACCGGAGTAGAATGACTGTCAAACAATCCTAGTATCATTAGTTTATTCACCATACTACATGTTTGAGATTAACTTTATTGGAATGAAGAATAGGGACATGAGAGAGTAACTAAGCAAAAAAATTAAATATTCTAACTTTCATACGTTCCAATTTAATATGTGGGTTACTAATTACTGTTATCATTAGTTGACTAAGATGGATCATGCTAAAACAAGAAGAAAAGCATTCGATGGGACAGAACGGTTTGTCCAGAACCGCTCAGAGGGCCTTAGCAGTCGGTCGATAGTCCGTTCAATCCCTAAAGGCCAGGGGGCCAGACGGGGTTTGAGCGGTCTATCGAGAGGCCGCGGGGGTCTCTACACGATCGGGATATGGCCGTCCTGCTCACGACGATTTGGAACGCAAGACAATTAAACGGTCAATAAATGGCCGTCGCCCTAGACCACTCGGTCTATCGCGGGGCCGTTCAAGACAGAGCGGTTCCTGTTAGGACCGCGCCAAGGACGCTATGCCCGAACCCTAACGGCTCGAATAGGGGTAATGAAAACGACCAATATACAACATATAAAGCATGAAATTTGGGCAAAAAGCTACCATTGGAAGGAGAACCTGAATATGCACATGATATCAAGATCAATTTAATCTTAACGCCTGCTAATCCCTACCTTAAGCAAGGATAATCAAGAAACCCTAAATCTGACATGCTTCCATTAGAACCTAGAATTCTCACAGGATACTACATCGATTTTAGGGCTTTTTAGATCAACGGGAAGAGGACTGAGAGGCGAATCTAACAATGTATAATACTTAGGGTTTGGTCTGCTAGAACCTACCTTAATCAAAGGAAGAAGAGGGATGAAGGTCTTCGGTCGCGCACAGGACACATCTCCAATGATCGTTGGAATTCGCCCTCGTCCACGCTCCTCGTCGGCCGCCACAACATCCAATCCTTTCTAGGTCAGCTAGGGTTTGATTATATAGAGTCAATTGAGTCTAGAAGGATCGATTAGGGAGGATAGAGTCCTCCGAAACGTGGGGTGCACGAATCGCGTGAGACCAAGTCGTTGCCGCCAAACTCCTCCAAATACTCTCACTAGGGTTAGGGTTTAGATGGGGATCGAGAGGGGAAATGTTTAGCTAATCTAGGCCGTTCATTTGGGTCTGGTTTGGGCTTAATTGATCGAGAATTTGGCTCCAATTTTGCGAATTAAGGTCTGGTTAGATAAAGTGTTGATTTGGGCCTTAAACTCCTAATTCGGCTTACTTAAAATTTTATTTTGGGCTGACTGCAGAAGACAAACTTGCTAAGCTATTAGTCCCTTACACGAATATTATTTATTCAGGATTTTTATAAATTGGTTGAAATTTGATCTATTGTAATTTTCAAGAATTTCTTTAAAATTTTCCTTTATTTTATTCAATAATACATCGGGGTGCTACATATGCCGATGCAAAGAAATTGATAAGTTTCATCAGAGTAGACGGAAGGTCTATTCTGGATAGGTTTCATTGTCGATCCAGGCGATGATGCCTTGTGACCGATAGAAGGTTTCATCTTCGGCATTGGATTTATGCCAACGTAAGGAAATTGATAAGTTTCATCAGAGTAGACGGAAGGTCTATTCTGGATAGGTTTCATTATCGATCCAGGTGATGATGCCTTGTGACCGATTGAAGGTTTCATCATCAACATTGGGTTTATGCCGATGCAAAGAAATTGATAAGTTTCATCAGAGTAGACAGAAGGTCTATTCTAGATAGGTTTCATTATCGATCTAGACGATGATGCCTTGTGACCGACAGAAGGTTTCATCATCGGCATTGGGTTTATGCCGATGCAAGGAAATTGATAAGTTTCATCAGAGTAAACGGAAGATCTATTCTGGATAGGTTTCATTATCGATCGGGCGATGTGCCAAACGATCAGCGGGGGGTTTCATCATCGATATTGGGTTTATACCGATGCAAGGAAATATATGAGTTTCATCAGAATAGACGTAAGGTCTACCCTGGGTAGGTTTCATCATTGATCAGGCGATGTGCCAAACGATCAGCAGGGGGTTTCATCATCGATACTGGGTTTATACCGATGTAAGGAAATATATGAGTTTCATCAGAATAGACGTAAGGTCTACCCTGGGTAGGTTTCATCATTGATCGGGCGATGTGCCAAACGATCAGCGGGGGGTTTCATCATCAATATTGGGTTTATACCGATGCAAGGAAATATATGTGTTTCATCAGAATAGACGTAAGGTCTACCCTGGGTAGGTTTCGTCATTGATCGGGCGATGTGCCAAACGATCAGCGGGGGGTTTCATCATCGATATTGGGTTTATACCGATGCAAGAAAATATATAAGTTTCATCAGAATAGACGTAAGGTCTACCCTGGGTAGGTTTCATCATTGATCGGGCGATGTGCCAAATGATCAGCGGGAGTTTCATCGTCGGTGGGACATGGAGTGGGTATGTTGCCGAAAGAGATGCATAACACACATTCATCATTTCATTTTTTTATTTTTTTATTATCACATTATTGACCCAAGTGCCCTTTCAGGTTTTCACCGGAGCTAGCCCCCTCTCGCTTTTGCCTACGGGCCCTTTCGGGTTTTCACGTGGTGGGGTACCCGATTTTGCCTATAGCGCCTTTTCGGGTTTTCGCCGCAGTTGAGTTATGGCCATTTTTGCCCTTGCTCAGAATGTCTGAACAAGTCTGGCGGGGCACCTCTTATTTGAAGCCCATTCTTTTATTTTTTATTTTTCATCATATATATATTTTTATTTTTTTATGTAACATTCGATTTGGCATGTCGCCTTTTGATCATGTACAAGTGTTTATCGTTGATGTGGGGATTAACATCAGCGCAAGTGAGAACATGGTTTCATCATCTATCCGGATGAAAAGTCCGAATTTGATGTTGGTGTGCAGTAGCTCAGGTGCGAAGCCGTTCGCGAAAATGTGTAAAAGTTTTATCGTTGATGTGGGGATTAGCATCAATGCAAATGGGGTAAGGTTTCATCATCTATCCAGACGAAAGGTCTGGATTGATGTGTGTAAGTAGCGACTTAGGCACGGAGCCATTCGCGAAAATGTGGGTTTTATCGTTGATCTGGGGATTAGCATCAACGCAAAGAGGGTAAAGTTTCATCATCTATCCAGACGAAAGGTCCGGATTGATGTGTGTAAGCAGCGACTTAGGAACGGAGCCATTCGCCGAAAATGTGTATAAGTTTTATCATTGATGTGGGGTAAACACCAACGTAAAGGAAGGTAGGGTTTCATCATCTATCAAGATGAAAGATCTGGATTGATGTTAGCATGGTGACAGAATGTCAAACATCATGATTTTCATTTCTTTCTCTCTCTCTTTTTTCTTTCTCTTTTTTTTGAGACTCAATCATTTGCCACCCCTTCAAAAGGCGATGTCGCCGCATGGTAGAGCTTTAGATGCTTCCCATTGAGAGGCAAGAATTGCACTTCTCCATGATGGTTGACAAGCACGTAGGCTCCGCTCTCGTAGACCCTTTGGACCACGTACGGACCTAACCAGTTAGCAGCAAGCTTGCCCTTTGGGTTGGAAGCCATGACTTCTTTCTTTTTGACCATGACAAGGTCACCTTTCTTAATTGAATTCTCGCCCTTTGACGAGCTTGTTGAAGGGATTCACCATGCGAGCTTGATATATTTGGATATTCTTCTGTGGTTGAAGGTGCTTTCCCTCTAGCTCAGCCAGCTCCTCGAGTCTTCTTTCAGCATTTGTTTGTTCATCGTGGGCTACACTGCATTGGATAGCGACCCTGAGTGATGGAACTTTCAGCTCTATGGGGACTACTGTCTCAGAGCCGTATACAAGGGTGAGCAACCCGTAGGGGTCTTGTAGACGGTACGATACGTCCAGAGTGCTTCATACATCTTTTCATCCCAATCTCTTTTGTGGGAGTTGACAATTTTGGCAAGGAGAGTGCATAGGGTTTTGTTAAATGCTTCAGCCAATCCGTTTGCATGTGGATTGTAAGGGGTCGATGCCCTCTAATCAATCTTGTACTTCTCGGCGAGCCGATATACTTTCTGGTTCTTGAAGTGGCTTCCATTATCAGAAATTATTCGATTGGGAATGCCAAATCGAAAAACAACATTTTGTTTGATGAATCTGGCGACCAACTCACCAGTCACTTCTTTGAGTGCTACAGCCTCCGCCCATCTGGAAAAGTAATCTGTTATTGCCAAGATATACTTATGTCTTGTTGAGGAATTCGGGAGAGGTTCGACCACATCGGTCCCCCATTGCGCGAATGGCCAGCTGGGAATTGTCGGGTGCAGCGGTGCAGGAGGCTTCCTGGGCACAACAACATGCTCTTGGCACTTCTGACATGATTTTGCAAACTGGCAACAATCTTCAAACATAGTAGGCCAGTAATAGCCTAATTTCTTGATTTCGATTTTCATCTTTGGTCCGGCTTGGTGTGCTCCAGTTGTCCCGGCATGTATTTCTTTCATCACTTGCCAAGCTTCTTTGGTGGATAGGCAGCGGAGCAGAATCTTCTTACGGGCGTCTGCCATGATTGGAAATAGTGTCCCGCTTCGGAGCTCATAGGAATCTTTAGTCCGAAGGAGTTTCATTCTTTCTTCTTTATTTTTGGGTAGCTGTTGGTGAAGGAACCACTGTAGCAGATACTGTCTCCAGTCGGGCTCTTTTGCTTCTTCGGCTGTATTAGCCTCACACTCTTCTGGGCACGGTTCCAGCATACTGGGAACTTGTTGCCTATTTATCACAACAACGTTGAGTGTTTCATCTGGTGGGACTGCTAGTGAACTGGCCAATTTTGCCAAAGCATCAGCTTGGGCATTATGCTCCCGGCCCACATGATTGAGCTTGATATGGTGGAAGTTCGCCATAAGGCGCAGGGCTTTTTGATAGTAGGGGCTTAGTTCTGGCTTCCACACCTCAAACTCCCCTTGCATCTGTTTTATTATTAGCATTGAGTCGTCGAACACTTGGAGCATATGGATTCCCATGCTGAGTGCGATTTGTAGGCCGATTATCAGGGCTTCATACTCAGCTTCATTATTGGTGCATGGCTTGTTTAGTGAGCACGAAGTGTATACCACTTCCCCTTCAGCTGACTTCAGGACAATGCCGGCTCTTGCTCAGACTCTGACCTGTCCAGCTGAGGTGGTTTATGTTCTTGATGTCCCATCAAAGTAGAGGTGCCACATCACCGGCTGGGCTTGACATGCCTCTAGTGTCTCATCATCAGGGAGTTCAGTTTCTAATGGAACATCTTCTGGCATAGGGTGTGCTGCAAAGAAGTCGGCTACAGCTTGACCTTTCATGGCCCTTTGAGGTACATATGAAATTTTAAATTCCATCAGGATCAGGGCCCATTTGCCGAGTTGACCTTTGAGTGCTGGCTGAGATAATATGTACTTGAGCGGGTCCGCTCCAGATATCAATCTGATTTCATGGGACAACATGTAATGCCGGAGCTTCTTGACAGCGAAGACCAGCGCCAGACAGGTTTTCTCTATAAAAGTGTATTTTTCTTCGGTCCTTACTAACCTTCTGCTGAGGTAGTAAAGGGCTTGCTCTTTACCTTCTTCATTCACTTGAGCTAGCATTGCCCCCAGGGAACAGTGAGTAGCTGCTATGTAAAGAATCAGGGGTCTTCCTTTAATCGGTGCTCACAACACCGGAGGGGTCTTCTGATATTCTTTCAACTTCTCAAAAGTTGCTTGGCATTCTTCATCCCAAAAGAACGACATGTCACGAAACAGAATTCAAAGATCTTGCAAGGTCAAGAAATATAATGAATAGAATAGTAAGACAAGAATTTACTACAGGAGATAACGATAAAAAGTTGGCCATATCAAGACAATTCAAGTCATGTCAAGCACGTATGTAATTTCATTTCCACGTCCAAGTAATAAGCAAGTAAAGTAACCACAAGTAGAGTATAGAACAGTGAAGAGTGGAAAGTGAAAAGTAGTAGAAAGTAATGTAGAGAGTAGTGGAGAGAGTAGTGGACAGTCCTAGATTTAACACATGTCAAGTACTGGTGCCAAATGCCACACCTAGTCATTCACCTCCCCGAGGGTACACGTAGTGTTCGGGCGCTCTTCCCAGGACCAGACCGAGCCCTTAATTGTTTGCCAGGCATTGATTTCTTTGGATCAAAGATCCCACGAATCTAGACTTGCACAGTTTATGGCCAGAATTCCAAGGTTTAAACTAAGTAGCAATAACAACTTCACGTAGGAAAGGGATTCATTTCCAGAATTTCAAGGTAAGTATAATCATCAAGGAGATCGAAACCAAGTCACAACATGAGTTAATCGTGCTGCGCTACTGTAAAACAGCAGCAATCAAACAAGCTAATCAACATATTAATCCTAATCACCAAGTTCAGATATCATGATTAACCATTATCATTTGCATTAAGACAATTGCCAAGAAGCTGATTCAAGATGATAAGGCAAAGAACAACTCCCACAGGAGTGAAATAGAATGCATTAACAGAGATTTAGTTACACCATTAACCACTAATTATGTGAGTTTCTATTTAATCTTGTATGCATTGAAATGAAGATGATAAACGGTATATTTTTACACTAAGTTTGCATGTATGGACCAATGTTAATTGAAACTAAAAAGGGTACATGGATAGGTCATTAGTTCCTCAAAAATGTAGTTTTCAATGTGATTAGGTTGAATGGATTGATTCCCCAATGATCCGGATTGATCCTCGGGTCAAAAACATCATTAATGGGGTCATACAGGGCATGGGTCGACCCATTGGGTCGACCCCTGGCATTCCAGGAGCCTTCCTGGGTGTGGGTCGACCCATTGGGTCGACCCCTCAAAAAAAAAGCTTCATGGGTCGACCCATTGGGTCGACCCCCTTCACTGGGTGCATGGGTTGACCCCATGGGTCGACCCCTACACTTCCAGAAGCGACGGGTGATTCCGTAAACCATGAAAACTCAATGATTTGGGGTCTAAATGAGTTGGGATTTTAACCAAATGCTCTAGGGTTCTTAATATACATACTAAGGTCATAAAACAAGAGATTGAAACAAGAAATTTGCTGAAAACTCAATCGAATCACAACCTATTTATGATGAATACATGAAGAACCTAGTTCTTGACATGCGTCTACTAAAACGTAGATTTCTCTCAATATACACAACGGAATTTGGGACTTTTTATATCAAAAGAAAGCTAACTTAATGATGAATCCAACCATATACTATAAGCCATATGTGGATCAAGTTATCTAATCCAAAAATAGCCCGAAAATCAAGCTTCTACTTGAAGAACATAATATACATCAAATTCTAGACATGCTCTTACTAAAAATCAAAATTCTCCAAGTATGCTCAATGAAATTTGGGGCTTCCTACATTAAATGAAAGCTAACAACATGCTGATTACATCATGTAAGTTAATTAGAGTTTGGTTGTTAGATCCTACCTCAAATCAGAGAGAGAAAACTCAAACCCTAGGATGAAGAACACTTGGACAGCACCTCACAAAAAGCTCGATTTCTCCACGGACACCTAATAAAAATTGGGGCTTTTACCACCAATGGATAGAGCTCGATGAGAGGAATAATTTGCTATACTCATGATCAAGATTTGGTTGAGAATTCCTACCTCAATCGATGGATCAAAGAAGGATGAAGGAAAGCCAACGGCCTGCTGACCCACCTCCACAAATCGAGCTAGATCTCTCCAGATCTGAAACTTCAGCAAACCCCACAGTAGCCAAATGAAAGAAGACTCGTAGGGCTTCATTTTGATAGCTCATAGAGCTTCTGGAGCCTTCGGAATTGGGAGTATTCGCTGCTGCAAGCTACGTGTTTAGAAACGGCGCCGAAATCCTTGACTTGACCAAACTATGTCGGCAGCACGTTTTGAGGCTAGGTTTACCTCAAATTGATTGAGGGTAAATGTTCCTTATATTGTGGCCTTCCATTTGCCCTTGATTTCAGATCATTTGGTCGAGTATTGAGGTCGAATTTCGTGTTTTAAACTAAGGGTTAGGTATGGGTCAAAAGTGTGCACTTTTGGGTTTAAACTCTAAATAGATCTTACCACGGATTTACAATGGCCTAATGCCAGAAGGAAAAGTTGTTATCTACATCGACCTAAATCTATTTACTATTTTTACAGATTTTTCTAAGGTAGTCGGATTATTACTTATACTATTCCGTAAATAGTTAAATGTTAAGTTCGGAAAACTAAGTTCACTAATTCGGCATAATAAATGATTTTCTTAGGCTTAAATGTAGAAGACAAAGTTGGTAAACAAAATTAATTCTACAAGATGTGATTTTTGGGGATTTTTAGAAAATAGTTGAAAAATAACTTATTCTATTAATTAATTAATTAATCTAATTAATTTGGATAATTCTCGTTAATTCGAATAACTTCAAATAAATTCTAAATAATTACAAATAACTTTCTAAATAAATTTCTAAAGAATTTGGGGTCTTACACCCTCCCCTACTTAAAGGAATTTGGTCCTCCAAATTCACTGCACTAAAACTGAGAGTAGAAAAAGATCGCTCACCTAGAATAGATCGGGATACCGCTTTCGCATAGTCTCTTCAGACTCCCATGTAGCTTCTTCGGTCCCACGCCGACTCCACTGAATCTTGACCATCGGTATCGAACGATTCCGGAGTTACTGTTGCTTCTGGTCCAGAATCTTGATAGGTCTTTCCTCATAGGTCAAATATTCCTTCAGTTCAAAATCCACCTGCTGAATGATATGAGTGGGATCGTACACATATTTCCGCAACATAGACACATGGAAAACATTATGTACGCCAGACAAATGCGGTGGTGAAGCCAGTCTGTATGCCACCTCTCCCACTCTATCTAGAATCTCGAATGGACCAATGTACCTCGGACTCAGCTTGCCATGAATGCCAAATCTTCGGATCCCTCTCGTTGGAGAGACCTTTAAGAACACATGCTCGCCAACCTGAAATTCCAATGCTCTTCTCCTGTTGTCGGCATAACTCTTCTGTCTTGACTGGGCTACTTGTAACCGGTCTCGGATAACACGGATGTTCTGTGATGATTCCGAAACAAGATCTGGTCCAAGCCACTGTTTCTCACCTACCTCATCCCAACACAACGGGGAACGACAACTCCTACCATATAGTGCTTCAAAAGGAGCCATCTGAATGCTAGACTGATAGCTGTTATTGTAAGCGAATTCAATTAATGCCAAATGCTCACTCCAATTACCACCGAAATCAATCATGCAAGCTCGCAACATATCTTCCACTATCTGATTGGTTCTTTCATTCTGTCCATCTGTCTGTGGATGAAAAGCAGTACTGAAATTCAGACGAGTACCCAAAGACTCTTGCAGTCCCTTCCAGAAATGTGAAGTAAATCTGGGGTCTCGATCAGATACTATATTCACTGGGATACCATGCAATCTCACCACTTCCTTTATATACAAGGCAGCCAATACATCAATCGTCCACTTGGACTTAATTGGTAAGAAATGAGCCGACTTTGTTAATCGATCGACAATCACCCATATCGCATCAAATCCACCACGAGTCCTAGGTAGACCCATAATGAAATCCATGCCAATGCTTTCCCACTTCCATTGGGGTATGTCGAGTGGTTTCAATTTCCCTGCTGGTCTGAAATGTTCGGCCTTAACTTGCTGACATACCAAACATCTGCTCACAAAATCTGCAACTTCTCTTTTCATATTCGGCCACCAAAAGGACCTTTTCAAATCTCGGTACATCTTAGTGCCTCCAGGATGAATGGTATATCTAGATCTATGAGCTTCCTCAAGAATTTTGTTCTTTATTGTAGCCTCATCCGGAACACAAGTTCTGCCTTTAAATAATAATCTACCATCATCGGCCAACATGAAGTCAGGTCTGCTGCTCAAGCTTCCCTTGATCTCTACCAACTCGGGGTCATTATCTTGCAAGGACTTGATCTCTATCAATAATTCAGGTTTAAGTTGAATCTGAGCAATCAAGATCCGATCATTGTCAATATTAAGATCCAGACTAGATAATTATTCCAACAACCTCCATTCTTGTAACATGAGACTTGACAATCTAGCTACCGGCTTCCGGCTTAATGCATCTGCCACAACATTACCTTTGCCAGGATGATACTCAATCGAGAAGTCGAAGTCTTTCAAGTACTCCAACCATCTCCGCTGCCTCATGTTGAGTTCCTTCTGAGAAAATAAATACTTCAAACTCTTATGATCTGAGAACACTGTAAAGGTTTCTCCATACAAGTAATGCCTCCATATCTTCAAAGCAAACACGACTGCAGCAAGTTCCAAATCATGAACAGGATAATTATCTTCGTGCTTCCTCAACTGTCTAGAGGAATAGGCAATCACCTTCCCATGCTGCATGAGTACACAGCCTAAGCCAATACCTGATGCATCAGTATAAACAACAAATCCTCCTTCACCAGAAGGTAAAGCCAAAACAGGTGCAGTAGTCAAACACTCCTTCAGAGTCTGAAAGCTTCACTGACAATCATCTGACCAATCAAACTTATTCTCCTTGCGGGTTAATCTTGTCATAGGTACTGCAATCTTAGATAAATCTTGAATAAATCTTCGATAATAACCTGCCAGGCCTAGAAAACTTCTAACTTCTGTCACACTGGTAGGCTGTTCCCAATTCTTCACTGCCTCAACCTTCGAAGGATCAACAGAAATACCGTTCTTCGTAATGATATGTCCTAGAAAGGACACCTCTTGCAGCCAGAATTCACACTTACTGAACTTAGCATATAGTTGATGATCTCTCAACAATTGCAATGCCATTCTCAGATGTTCAGCATGTTCCTCCTCATTCTTAGAATAAATCAGGATGTCATCAATAAAGACCACGACCCATTAATCAAGATAGGGCCGAAATGCATCGTTCATCAACTGCATGAAAGCCGCTGGTGCATTCGTTAGACCAAAAGTCATAACGACAAACTCAAAATGACCATACCTGCTGTGGAAAGCCGTTTTATAAATATCCTCTTCCTTAATCCGCAACTGGTGATATCCAGATCGAAGATCGATCTTAGAGAAATATTGAGCTCCCGCTATCTGGTCAAATAACTCGTCAATCCTCGGCAAGGGATATTTATTCTTGACAGTCTGCTGGTTTAATTGCCGATAATCAATGCACAGCCTCATCGAACCATCTTTCTTCCTGACAAATAATACAGGGGCTCCCCACGGAGAAGTACTAGGACGAATAAAACCCTTCTCAAGTAATTCCATCAGTTGCTGCTTCAGTTCCCTCAGTTCCGCAGGAGACATACGATAAGGAGCCTTAGAAATAGGAGCTGTGCCAGGAATAAGATCAATAGAAAAGATAACTTCCCGCTCTGGCGGAAGTCCTGGTAGTTCTTCTGGAAAGACATCAGGAAAATCTCGGACAACAGGAATGTCCTTGATCTCCATCTGCTGCTCAGGAGTTGCACAAATAAAGGCTAGAAAAGTCTCACACCCATGCCTCAAAAGCTTATCAGCTCGAAGAGCCGAGATGAGCGGTACGGAGTTATGGTGCTTGACTCCCGTAAAAGATAAACCAGAATGTCCAATAAAAGTCACTGAGCTAGAACTACAGTGAACATTGGCCTCATACTTGGCCAACCAATCTGCTCCTAGGATTACATCATAATCCTTCATGTCCATGCAGACCAAATCTGCTGGAAAGTTCTGTTCACCAATCATAACCTTACTAGAAGGATAGAAATACTGGATTGTTGATCTAGTGCCAATAGGGGTTGAAATCTCTAACGGAGTATTCATCAAAACAGGTTCCACAACTAATGACTTAGCAAATCTTCGAGAAATAAATGAATGTGTTGCACCAGTATCAAAGAGAGCAAATGCGGGCTTATCGATTATAGTAAGGGTACCTTCGACGAGTCCGCCATCATCAGAAATCTCAATTTCATCTTCATGTAAAGCTTGAAGCTTGCCTTGTGATTTCTTGAAGACTAGAGGTTTTGCTGGTGTAGGTTGTTCCGATATGAGAGGACAATTGGGGATACGGTGCTCCTTGCTTCCACATCGCAAACAGGCGCCTTGCTTGCGCCAGCACTCCTCTATCTTGTGACCCGGACGATCACAATAGTTGCACACGCCCTTGAATGGAACAATAGGGCCAGACTTCTTGTCTTCATGCCTCGGCATCTTTCCCTTCCACGATCCGGACCCGCTCCACGAACCAAGTCCACTAACAGGCCTCTTCTTGGTATACCCGGGTTTGACACTCCCGGAACCCGTAGGTAATTCTTTCTTGGTGCCTTTCCCACGGATTCTCTCCGTCATCTCAAGAGTATCCTCTAGAACTTGCGCTTTCCTTACCATCTCAGAATAAGTGGAAATCTCCATCGGTGCCAATTGGTTGATATAATGAAGCTTCAATCCATTGAGAAAGCGCTTCGCCTTCATCTTCTCAGTGGAAATGAGATGAGTAGCATAACGAGAAAGCCGTGCAAAATGAGCCTCATACTCTGCCACGGACAAACCTCGCTGTTTCAAGGCCGCGAACTCTGTCGCTTTCTTCTCTTGCACTCTATCAGAAAAATACTTACTGTTGAAGAGTTCTTTGAACTCTTCCCACATAACTTGCCGATCACCGAGAGTTGCCTTGATAGAATCCCACCAAGTACGTGCATTATGTTCCAGTTGAAATGTGGACAAAATGACACGCTCCTGGTTGGTGCATTGCATAACTTCAAAGATTCTCCCCATCTCATCTAGCCAGTGCTCGGCTTGGTCAGGGTCAGTCGAACCAGCAAATCTAGGCGGGTTCATTCCGCGGAAGTTCCGGTATAGATCACCGGTGCCATGCGGTGCCGCTCCTGCCTGAGCTACTTGCTGAAGGGCCTGAGTAAGGCCTTGCACCGTACGCTGTAGGTTCCTCCATTCAGCACGATCAGCTGCCATCTACACGAGAAATAGATTACTTAGGTTTAATCAAGATAAATAATTACACGATTAAGAAACGATCTTAACCCAAGTTTCTACCCATTCTCACCAGGTCAGGTCCTAGACTTTTACAAGGTTAGGGATCTAATGCACCTAGACACGACCAAAAACTCGGTACCTGGCAGAGGTAATCGGTCCGAAGACCACTCGCACAAGTGTGCGACCTTCCCGATAGGCGTAGCCTAATGTTCGGACAACACCTTTTGATATACCGATTATTGGGATGCAATGCAAGAAATCCTAAAACTTAGGAAACCTAGGAATGTGAAACCTAGGCTCTGATACCAACTAAACTGTCACGAAACAGAATTCAAAGATCTTGCAAGGTCAAGAAATATAATGAATAGAATAGTAAGACAAGAATTTACTACAGGAGATAACGATAAAAAGTTGGCCATATCAAGACAATTCAAGTCATGTCAAGCACGTATGTAATTTCATTTCCGCGTCCAAGTAATAAGCAAGTAAAGTAACCACAAGTAGAGTATAGAACAGTGAAGAGTGGGAAGTGAAAAGTAGTAGAAAGTAATGTAGAGAGTAGTGGAGAGAGTAGTGGACAGTCCTAGATTTAACACATGTCAAGTACTGGTGCCAAATGCCACACCTAGTCATTCACCTCTCCGGGGGTACACGTAATGTTCGGGCACTCTTCCCAGGACCAGACCGAGCCCTTAATTATTTGCCAGGCATTGATTTCTTTGGATCAAAGATCCCACGAATCTAGACTTCCACAGTTTATGGCCAGAATTCCAAGGTTTAAACTAAGTAGCAATAACAACTTCACGTAGGAAAGAGATTCATTTCCAGAATTTTAAGGTAAGTATAATCATCAAGGAGATCGAAACCAAGTCACAACAAGAGTTAATCGTGCTGCGCTACTGTAAAACAGCAGCAATCAAACAAGCTAATCAATATATTAATCCTAATCACCAAGTTAAGATATCATGATTAACCATTATCATTTGCATTAAGACAATTGCCAAGAAGCTGATTCAAGATGATAAGGCAAAGAACAACTCCCACAGGAGTGAAATAGAATACATTAACATAGATTTAGTTACACCATTAACCACTAATTATGTGGGTTTCTATTTAATCTTGTATGCATTGAAATGAAGATGATAAACAGTGTGTTTTTACACTAAGTTTGCATGTATGGACCAATGTTAATTGAAACTAAAAAGGGTACATGAATAGGTCATTAGTTCCTCAAAAATGTAGTTTTCAATGTGATTAGGTTGAATGGATTGATTCCCCAATGATCCGGATTGATCCCCGGGTGAAAAACATCATTACTGGGGTCATACAGGGCATGGGTCGACCCATTGGGTCGACCCCTGGCATTCCAGGAGCCTTCCTGGGTGTGGGTCGACCCATTGGGTCGACCCCTCAAAAAAAAAGCTTCATGGTCGACCCATTGGGTCGACCCCCTTCACTGGGTGCATGGGTCGACCCCATGGGTCAATGGGTCGACCCCCTTCACTGGGTGCATGGGTCGACTTCATGGGTCGACCCCTACACTTCCAGAAGCGACGGGTGATTCCGTAAACCATGAAAACTCAATGATTTGGGGTCTAAATGAGTTGAGATTTTAACCAAATGCTCTAGGGTTCTTAATATACATACTAAGGTCATAAAACAAGAGATTGAAACAAGAAGTTTGCTGAAAACTCAATCGAATCACAACCTATTTATGATGAATACATGAAGAACCTAGTTCTTGACATGCGTCTACTAAAACGTAGATTTCTCTCAATATACACAACGGAATTTGGGGCTTTTTATATCAAAAGAAAGCTAACTTAATGATGAATCCAACCATATACTATAAGCCATATGTGGATCAAGTTATCTAATCCAAAAATAGCCCGAAAATCAAGCTTCTACTTGAAGAACATAATATACATCAAATTCTAGACATGCTCTTACTAAAAATCAAAATTCTCCAAGTATGCTCAATGAAATTTGGGGCTTCCTATGTTAAATGAAAGCTAACAACATGCTGATTACATCATGTAAGTTAATTAGAGTTTGGTTGTTAGATCCTACCTCAAATCGGAGAGAGAAAACTCAAACCCTAGGATGAAGAACACTTGGACAGCACCTCACAAAAAGCTCGATTTCTCCACGGACACCTAATAAAAATTGGGGCTTTTGCCACCAATGGATAGAGCTCGATGAGAGGAACAATTTGCTATACTCATGATCAAGATTTGGTTGAGAATTCCTACCTCAATCGATGGATCAAAGAAGGATGAAGGAAAGCCAACGGCCTGCTGACCCACCTCCACAAATCGAGCTAGATCTCTCCAGATCTGAAACTTCAGCGAACCCCACAGCAGCCAAATGAAAGAATACTCGTAGGGCTTCATTTTGATAGCTCATAGAGCTTCTGGAGCCTTCGAAATTGGGAGTATTCGCTGCTGCAAGCTACGTGTTTAGAAACGGCGCCGAAATCCTTGACTTGACCAAACTACGTCGGTAGCACGTTTTGGGGCTAGGTTTACATCAAATTGATTGAGGGTAAATGTTCCTTACATTGTGGCCTTCCATTTGCCCTTGATTTCAGATCATTTGGTCGAGTATTGAGGTCGAATTTCGTGTTTTAAACTAAGGGTTAGGTATGGGTCAAAAGTGTGCACTTTTGGGTTTAAACTCTAAATAGATCTTACCACGGATTTACAATGGCCTAATGCCAGAAGGAAAAGTTGTTATCTACATCGACCTAAATCTATTTACTATTTTTATAGATTTTTCTAAGGTAGTCGGATTATTACTTATACTATTCCGTAAATAGTTAAATGTTAAGTTCGGAAAACTAAGTTCATTAATTCGGCATAATAAATGATTTTCTTAGGCTTAAATATAGAAGACAAAGTTGCTAAACAAAATTAATTCTACAAGATGTGATTTTTGGGGATTTTTAGAAAATAGTTGAAAAATGACTTATTCTATTAATTAATTAATTAATCTAATTAATTTGGATAATTCTCATTAATTCGAATAACTTCAAATAAATTCCAAATAATTACAAATAACTTTCTAAATAAATTTCTAAAGAATTTGGGGTCTTACACGACATATCTTTCATCATGAGTTTGTGGAAAGGGTGGCATCGACCCGAAAGATTTGAGATAAATCGGCGGATATATGCCAGTCGGCCTTGTAAGGACCGGAGCTCTGACAAACTCTTTGGAGGAGGGAGTTCTTGAATAGCTTTGATCTTGGATGGATCAATTTCAATGCCTCTATGGCAGACAATGAATCCGAGGAATTTCTCATTGGACACGCCGAAGGCGCATTTCATGGGGTTCATTTTTAGCTCATATTGGCGTAGCCTTTGAAACACTACTCTCAAATCTTACAGATGGTCTTCCTTTCTCTTAGTTTTCACCACCAGATCATCAATGTAGCTGTCACGCCCCGAGCCTTTAATTACAGCGGAAGACTCGCTCGGGGAGCGCGAACAGCCGACATGGTAAGTCTCTTACAAGTAAGAATCAATCGGAGCGCAAGACAATCACACTATTAGATGCAATTGCACAAGATTTAATCAAACTTCAACTTTATTTCATAATGCTCAATATTCAAGATACAATCACTAATTTGATTTTCATTCTACTAGACTCAAGAAATAGGAAAATTACATTGACTCAATCTAGACAATTTAGACTTCCTATGTCTTCACTCTTGTCATAATAACATTCAATCGCTCTCGGACCCGCTACTTGAATCACCCGAATCCGAATTTGAACTATTTCCATCTCCTGAAAAACATTAGAAATAGGTAATGAGCACACTTGCCCAGTAGGTATCTTCGCATCAACATGAAGGCACTATTAAAGTAATTATCATTTTCGCTCTAAATAAATAAGGTAAAATCATGCAATGCGATGATCATGCGATTAAATCAAAGCAACAAGACTATCATATAAGATGGAATGATAACAAGAATGAACTAGTAAGAATAGGACAAGAACATGATATTGGCCTTCCATGAACAAGAATGTAACGAGATTGTACTAGCAAGCCACATATTCCCCACTTTAGCATCTTATGCTTATGAGCAAGTGCTTCGTGAATTTCTGTGGAATATCAAGCAAGAATGTCATGTCGTGCCGTGGATCTTCACTTACTTATAGAAATAGTACTCCCAGCGCAATGCGACGCCAGTAGCATCATACCCCATGGTTTATAAAATAGTATGTTTCCGACAATCAGCCGAGGGGACTAGCATAGAGCCCTTGAACACAATCAGTGCTCGATCGCATCTTCAGTTATAAATTAAGCTACTTCCACGCAGTATAACAGTAAAGTATGGCCAAGAATATAGCACTTCCAATAATTCCATGAGAACTAAAATCAATGAATGAATGCTTCAACATAAGAATGCAGGAGTCAAGAAATAGACTTTAAACAATGTCATGCTCATAGAAATAAATCGACAGCATAACGGTATTTTCCTTAACTTCCGTTTCATTTAGATCAATTTAAGCAATATGACAAGTTCTAGATCATCAAGGTTTGTCTAGAATCATTGGAATATCAACCCTTGGTCAAACCCTGGGTTAACAAATGCAAGCTATGTAACGGTCATTTGCTGGGTCGTTACATTATGTAACGCGCCAGTAATGGGCCGTTACAGTGATTCGAGTCCAGAGGATAAAAATAGACTCAGAGGAATGTGACGATTGGCACTGGGACGTTACGTGAGCCTGACGGTCTAGTTCAAGGCCGTTACATTTCAAGAATCAGAACCACGATAGAGTGTTCTAATTAATGGGCTTTCATTGGTACAATCAACTCGGCGTCCTAGTGAGAATCCCAGGCTCGTGGAGAATTACGGAGGCCTTGAAACAATGATTTCTTAGTCCATTGGAAGGAATATCCAATAGAGAGATCCTCATGTCCAAGATTATGTTCCTATAGTGCAAAGTGTGAACTAATGACAACATACCAGAATATGTGCCATGTACGTATAGAATTGACTCTATTGACAGAGAGAGATATGTATAATCAATGTGAAAATCATGATAAAAACTCCGTCAATACAATGTTAAAAAGTCATGCTTTATAATACAAAACTATTGAATTTGGTTTAACATATTAAGTAGAAGTGATGACAAAACATGCAATACCTATCATGAATAATCAAATATTCTTAAAATCACATGATTAGGTTTAAAACTTAGGTAACTAGGCTTTAACTATAATAAGATTGGTAGGTTATATTCTGTCTTAGGTTTGACAGAACACAGAGTATAACGGTTTGGAGAGGGGGCGTCACTATTATTGTGACGGTGAGGACCCAGCCGTTACATGAATGTAACGCGTCTGTCCAAGCGCGTTAGAAACAACAGTGCAATTCAAATATCACAGAGTGTGTAACGGTCTGTCGTAGGGCCGTTACTTGAAAGCGACGGTCCTATGCTAATGCGTTATAGTATCTGCTAACAGAAAATAACTATAGAAACTAAGAGATCAACTCACATCATGTCTTTTATAAAAACATCATGAGTTTCTAGACATGTTAACGAAGTAAAGGCTATCTATATGCATAGGTAATCATGAATAGATGAATAGTCATGTTTTAATTTCTTAATTTGGCTAAGAGGTGCATGATATGCATTGAGCTATCAAAATGTGAAATCAATGATCTACCATGTATGAAAATCAATTAAACTAGAGGCTCTTAGTCCTATCAAGCTGTTTTTGCCGTTCATGAGATAACCTACCTCTTATCTTAGGCTGTAGTTTCTGAATTTGGTTGAGAACCTTGCCCTAGATCCCTTCCTTCTCTTGTGACTTTTTTAGCAACTTCCTTGGACTCTAACTCCACGACCTCTTGACATAAAGATGTGAAATTCGGAGGGGAGTTAGTCTAAAGTATTGTAAACAACTACTTCTAAAGAACTTACCTAAGATAATGACTCCTTACCTTGCTTCTTTACGTCCAAAAAGTAAGGGTCGCACAGTTCAGTGCTATGCCCTATTTATAGAGTTTAGACTAGGGTTTGAGGATTAGATCGAGTTTAGAGTCCTTGTTTCATCAAATCCTAATCCCTAAGAGTCCTTAGAGTCTTTACAATCCTTTCCAAGTTGATCCCTAGTGGATAGGAACATCAAGTTCCAATCTTTTCATGAGTTCCTTTGCTTACGGAACTAACAGGTTTGTAACGGACTAGGACCTACGCGTTAGGGTTATGTGGCAGTCTCGCGATAGACCGTTACATTACTCGTTCCTAGAGTTCAAAGGAAATCAAACTCTTTTAGTTTTCTGGTTCATAGTGTAACGGTCGAGACACCGTGCGTTACATGTCTGTGACGGTTAGGCTATAGACCGTTATATGTGTCGTGGATAGAGTTCAAAAAATTTAAAACTCTTTTGTTAATTATCCATTAACTTATCTTATATATTCTAGTATTTATCCTTAATATCCGTGGATAGACTTAATTACCTTCTAGAATGTGGGCCAAACTTAATGGGCCAGAGTTAAAACCTTTTGGACTTTAATTAAGTGGGTTGGGTTAATTGATTAACACCACTTGGCCTCATAATAACTTATTAACCATTTATAAATTTATTTAGGCCTTTATAAATTCTTGAAAATTATTTAAAATTTCTGGGCCACTACACCCTCCCCCACTTAGAAAGAATTTGGTCCCCAAATTCAAAACATGTATTGAGGAGAGTGTACTTACAATTGAATAATTCTGGGAATCTTTTCCGCATAGCCATTTCGGTTTCCCATGTTGCTTCATGTGGCCATGTTTTCTTCCATTGGATCTTGACCATGGGAATAACTTTATTTCTTAATTGACGCACTTCCTGATCCAGAATTTTGATCGGTGTTTGTTCGTATGTCAAGTCTTTCTGAATCTCTATATTGTCATAAGTGATAATATGATCTGGATCATATACGTACTTTTTCAGCATAGAGACGTGAAATACGTCATGAACTCCTGTTAACTGTGGAGGTAAGGCCAATCTATAAGCCACTTCACCGACCCTTTCAAGAATTTCAAATGGGCCAATGAACCTTGGAGTTAGCTTTCCTTTGATGCCAAATCTTCGAATACCACGACCTGGAGAAACCTTCAAATACACATGATCTCCTACCTGAAACTCCAAGTCACGTCTTCGATTATCAGCATAAGACTTTTGCCTATCTTGTGCCATTTTTATTCTTTCCTGGATGAGCTTTATTTTCTCTGTAGAATCTCTGATAAGGTCAGGGCCTAGAAATTGCCTTTCCCCTATTTCATTCCAACATATTGGTGATCGATAACTTTTCCCATATAGAGCTTCAAAAGGTGCCATTTGTATGCTTGCTTGATAACTGTTGTTATATGCAAATTCTACTAGAGGCAAGTGATCATGCCAACTTCCTCCAAAATCAGTGACACAAGCCCTGAACATATCTTCTACCACCTGATTAGTCTTTTCTGTCTGACCATCAGTTTGTGAATGAAAAGCTGTGCTAAAATTCAATCTAGTCCCCAGTGAATGTTGTAAACTTTTCCAGAATTGTGATGTAAAACGTGGATCTCTATCTGATATAATAGAGATAGGGATACCATGTAGTTTAATAATTTCTTTGATGTATAAGGCTGCAAGAATATCCACAGACCATCGACTCTTAATTGGTATGAAATGTGCAGATTTAGTCAATCGATCTATGATTATCCATATTCCATCATGTCCACCTCTTGTCTTAGGTAATCCCATAATGAAATCTATTCCTATATTTTCCCATTTCCATTCGGAAATATTTAAGGGATGTAATTTTCTTGCAGGTCTGAAATGTTCCGCCTTCACTTGTTGGCAAGTAAGACAGCGAGACACAAATTCAGCTACTTCCCTCTTCATATTGGGCCACAAGAAGTTTCTTTTGAGATCTTGATACATCTTGGTACCTCCTGGATGGATGGAGTACTTTGATTTATGTGCTTCTTCTAAGATCAATTTCTTTGTATCCTCATGATCCGATATACACATTCGGCCCTTGAATAGCAATCTTCCATCATTAGAAATAGAAAAATCCGGTCTTTGTAACTTGGCCAAATCCTCTATCAATGTAAGTTGAGCTCGGATATTAGCTATGAAGCAATCTTCTTCCTTAACGTCAACATCTAAATTTAACTGGGCAAATTGAGGAATAAGGTTAGTCACACTAATCATGAGACTTGATAACATACCAATTAGTTTTCTACTAAGTGCACCTGCTACAGCATTTGCCTTGCCAGGATGATATTGAATAGCAAAATCAAAGTCCTTGAGATGTTCTAACCACCTCCTTTGCCTCATATTAAGCTCCTTTTGAGAAAATAAATATTTCAAGCTCTTGTGGTCTGTGTAGATCGTGAACTTTTCTTCATAAAGATAATGACGTCAAATTTTCAAGGCGAAAATAACTGCTGCTAAGTCCAAATCATGTACAGGATAATTTTCTTCGTGACGTTTCAATTGTCTTCAAGAATAGCAAATCACCTTTCCATCTTGCATAAGGACACACCCTAAGCCAATTCCAGATGCATCCGTATATACTTCGAATCCAGCACCCTCTATTGGTAGTGACAAAACAGGGGCTGTTGTAAGATGATTCTTAAGACTTTGAAAACTCTTTTCACAGTCCTTCGACCAGATAAAAGGATTTTCTTTTCTAGTAAGTCTAGTTAAAGGAACCATGATCTTCGAGAAGTCCTTTACGAATCTTCTATAATAACCTGCTAGACCCAAAAAGCTTCCGACTTCAGATATAGTCATTGGTCGGCTCCAATATCTGACAGCTTCTACCTTAGAAGGATCCACAACAATCCCTTCTTCTGAAATAATGTGGCCTAGGAATGAGACTTCCTTGAGCCAGAATTCACACTTATTGAGTTTGGCATATAGCTTGTGTTCTCTAAGTGTTTGCAAAGCTATCCTTAGATGTTCTTCATGTTCTTCTTTAGTCTTGGAGTATATCAGGATATCATCGATGAAGACGACAATGAACTGGTCTAAATATGGCTGGAAGACACTGTTCATAAGTTACATGAATGCTGCTGGGGCATTAGTTAGACCGAACGGCATCACCACGAATTCATAGTGGCCATAACGACTTCGAAAAGCCGATTTATAAATGTCTTCTTCTTTAATTCTAAGTTGATGGTAACCAGACCTAAGGTCAATCTTAGAAAAGTACTCAGCTCCCGAAAGCTGATCGAAGAGCTCATCAATATGCGGCAATGTATATTTATTTTTGATTGTAAGCTGATTCAGTCACCGGTAATCGATGCATAATCTGAGAGAACCATCCTTCTTCTTGACAAATAGAACAGGCGCACCCCAAGGGGATGTGCTAGGTCTAATGAAACCCTTGTCTAGAAGTTCCTGTAATTGCTTCTTTAGTTCCTTAAGTTCCGTGGGGGACATCCTGTAAGGGGCTATAGAAACAGGTGCCGCACCTGGAATGAGTTCAATGGTAAAGTTTACTTCCCTCTCGGGCGGTAAACTAGGTAGTTCAGCTGGGAACACGTCTGTGAACTCATTTGCAATAGGAATGTTTGCTAGGACAATTTCTTTAGATTCGGTGACAACGACTGAAGCAAGAAAAGCTTCACATCCTTGCGAGATAAGCTTGCAAGCGTGAAGAGAAGATATAATGGTCGGATGCTTCTTGTATTTGATGCCAAGAAAGGAAAATCTTGGAAGACCGGGCTTTCGGAAAGATATCATCCTATTTCGGCAGTTGACGTAAGCATCATGGTCTACAAGCCAATCTACCCCTAAAATGGCATCATAACCTTTCATATCGAGGCATATCGTCCCAATCTACACAATGAGCAATTCGAAAAATAGGGTACCTAAGAGAAAATAACAACTTGTTATTTCTCATGAAATTGGAATGAACAAAATAATTCTTAAAACTAATTAGTTATCTTATCCCGGGTTCTACCCAATCCTCACATGGGTGTGGAATTTCTTCCTTAGTTCATAGGTAGGGGTCCTTAACATTGGACTTATCCTATGACATGACTCTTTTCCCTAAGTCCTGAGACTTAGACTCTGATACCAACTTAACTGTCACACCCCGAGCCTTTAATTACAGCAGAAGACTCGCTCGGGGAGCGCGAACAGCCGGCATGATAAGCCTCTTGCAAGTAAGAATCAATCAGAGCGCAAGACAATCACACTATTAGATGCAATTGCACAAGATTTAATCAAACTTCAACTTTATTTCATAATGCTTAATATTCAAGATACAATCACTAATTTGATTTTCATTCTACTAGACTCAAGAAATAGGAAAATTACATTGACTCAATCTAGACAATTTAGACTTCCTATGTCTTCACTCTTGTCATAATAACATTCAATCACTCTCGGACCCGCTACTTGAATCACCCGAATCTGAATTCGAACTATTTCCATCTCCTGAAAAATATTGGAAATAGGTAATGAGCACACTTGCCCAGTAGGTATCTTCGCATCAACATGAAGGCACTATTAAAGTAATTATCATTTTCGCTCTAAATAAATAAGATAAAATCATGCAATGCGATGATCATGCGATTAAATCAAAGTAACAAGACTATCATATAAGATGGAATGAGAACAAGAATGAACTAGTAAGAATAGGACAAGAACATGATATTGGCCTTCCATGAACAAGAATGTAACGAGATTGTACTAGCAAGCCACATATTCCTCACTTTAGCATCTTATGCTTATGAGCAAGTGCTTCGTGAATTTCTGTGGAATATCAAGCAAGAATGTCATGTCGTGCCGTGGATCTTCACTTACTTATAGAAATAGTACTCCCAGCGCAATGCGACGCCAGTAGCATCATACCCCATGGTTTATAAAATAGTATGTTTCCAGCAATCAGCCGAGGGGACTAGCATAGAGCCCTTGAACACAATCAGTGCTCGATCGCATCTTCAGTTATAAATTAAGCTACTTCCACACAGTATAACAGTAAAGTATGGCCAAGAATATATCACTTCCAATAATTTCATGATAACTAAAATCAATGAATGAATGCTTCAACATAAGAATGTAGGAGTCAAGAAATAGACTTTAAACAATGTCATGCTCATAGAAATAAATCGACAACATAACGATATTTTCCTTAACTTTCATTTCATTTAGATCAATTTAAGCAATGTGACAAGTTCTAGATCATCAATGTTTGTCTAGAATCATTGGAATATCAACCCTTGGTCAAACCTTGGGTTATCAAATGCAAGCTATGTAACGGTCATTTGCTGGGCCGTTACATTATGTAACGCGCCAGTAATGGGCCGTTACAGTGATCCGAGTCCAAAGGATAAAAATAGACTTAGAGGAATGTGACGGTTGGCACTGGGCCGTTACGTGAGCCTGACGGTCCAGTTCAAGGCCGTTACATTTCAAGAATCAGAACCACGATAGAGTGTTCTAATTAATGGGCTTTCATTGGTACAACCAACTCGGCGTCCTAGTGGGAATCCCAGGCTCGCGGAGAATTACGGAGGGCTTGAAACAATGATTTCCTAGTCCATTGGAAGGAATATCCAATAGAGAGGTCCTCATGTCCAAGATTATGTTCCTATAGTGCAAAGTGTGAACTAATGACAACATACCGGAATATGTGCCATGTACGTATAGAATTGACTCTGTTGACAGAGAAAGATATGTATAATCAATGTGAAAATCATGATGAAAACTCCGTCAATACAATGTTAAAAAGTCATGCTTTATAATACAAAACTATAGAATTTGGTTTAACATAACTTAAGTTGAAGTGATGACAAAACATGCAATACCTATCATGAATAATCAAATATCCTTAAAATCACATGATTAGGTTTAAAACTTAGGTAACTAGGCTTTAACTATAATAAGATTGGCAGGTTATATTCTGTCTTAGGTTTGATAGAACACAGAGTATAACGGTCTGGAGAGGGGGCGTCACTATTATTGTGACGGTGAGGACCCAGCCGTTACATGAATGTAACGCGTCTGTCCAAGCGCGTTAGAAACAACAGTGCAATTCAAATATCACAGAGTGTGTAACGGTCTGTCGTAGGGTCGTTACTTGAAAGCGACGGTCCTATGCTAATGCGTTATAGTATCTGCTAACAGAAAATAACTATAGAAACTAAGAGATCAACTCACATCATGTCTGCAAAACATCATGAGTTTCTAGACATGTTAACGAAGTAAAGGCTATCTATATGCATAGGTAATCATGAATAGATGAATAGTCATGTTTTAATTTCTTAATTTGGCTAAGAGGTGCATGATATGCATTGAGCTATCAAAACGTGAAATCAATGATCTACCATGCATGAAAATCAATTAAACCAGAGACTCTTAGTCCTATCAAGCTATTTTTGCCGTTCATGAGATAACCTACCTCTTATCTTGGGCTGTAGTTTCTGAATTTGGTTGAGAACCTTGCCCTAGATCCCTTCCTTCTCTTGTGACTTTTTCAGCAACTTCCTTGGGCTCTAACTCCACGACCTCTTGACCTAAAGATGTGAAATTCGGAGGGGAGTTAGTCTAAAGTATTGTAAACAACTACTTCTAAAGAACTTACCTGAGATAATGACTCCTTACCTTGCTTCTTTACGTCCAAAAAGTAAGGATCGCACAGTTCAGAGCTATGCCCTATTTATAGAGTTTAGACTAGGGTTTGAGGATTAGATCGAGTTTAGAGTCCTTGTTTCATCAAATCCTAATCCCTAAGAGTCCTTAGAGTCTTTACAATCCTTTCCAAGTTGATCCCAAGTGGATAGGAACATCAAGTTCTAATCTTTTCATGAGTTCCTTTGCTTACGGAACTAACAGGTTTGTAACGGACTAGGACCTACGCGTTAGGGTTATGTGGCGGTCTTGCGATAGACCGTTACATTACTCGTTCCTAGAGTTCAAAGGAAATCAAACTCTTTTAGTTTTCTGGTTCATAGTGTAACGGTCGAGACACTGTGCGTTACATGTCTGTGACGGTTAGGCTATAGACCGTTATGTGTAGTGGATAGAGTTAAAAAAATTTAAAACTCTTTTGTTAATTATCCATTAACTTATCTTATATATTCTAGTATTTATCCTTAATATCCGTGGATAGACTTAATTACCTTCTAGAATGTGGGCCAAACTTAATGGGCCAGAGTTAAAACCTTTTGGACTTTAATTAAGTGGGTTGGGTTAATTGATTAACACCACTTGGCCTCATAATAACTTATTAACCATTTATAAATTTATTTAGGCCTTTATAAATTCTTGAAAATTAATTAAAATTTCTGGGCACTACAGTAGCACTCCACCTTTTTGTAGAGCAAGTCATCGAATATCGTCGTCATGGCTCTTTGATATGTAGCACCGGCATTCTTGAGGCCGAACGACATCCTTTTGTAATGGAATATCCCTTTTAGGGTGCGGAATGCCGTATGGACCCTGTCCTGCTCAGCAATCCAAATCTTTTTATATCTGGATGATCTGTCCATAAATGAGAGGGCTTCATGGCCTGTGGTGGCGTTTATCATCACCTCGGTGATTGGCACAGGAAAGTCATCTTTCGGGCATGCTTTGTTGAGGTCCTGAAAGTCAATGCATATTCTTATCTGCCCACTTTTCTTCTTCATAGGCACTATATTTGCTAACCATGGTGTGTATTGATTTTCTTCGATGAACCCCACATCAATAAGCTTGTCGACTTCTTCATTAATTTGATTAATCAGCTCGGGCCGCATCCACCTAGGAGGCTGCTTTACAGGCTCTGCCCTTGGATCGATTGACAGCAGATGCTATGCTACATCGGGGTTCAACCCTGGCATCTCATTGTAGGTCCAGGCAAAATAGTCTCGGAACTCCTTCAGAAATTGTATATACTGCTCTTGTTCTTCTGCTGACAACAGCGCACTGAGAAAGGTGGGTCTTGGATTCCCCTCACTCCCCAGGTTCACTTCTATCAGCTCATCAATGGTAGCTTGACCACCGTCCTCGACTTCTGGTGGAGCTTCTTCGAGGTTTATAAAGCCTCCATTGATGTAATCTTCTTCAAGTTCGAGGGCTTCCAGCTCCCCGAGTGATGTATAAGTCAACCTCGGGCTTTTGAAGTCGGCTAGTGATTGTTGGTTTTCCTCAGATCGGCTCTCTTGGGTTAGAGGAACTTGTCCCTCAGTTTCTTTGCTCCACTGTTGAATTATTAGACCCTCCATCGGGTTTCAGTCAGCTCTGCTTTGCTGTCCTGATGTCTCATCTTATGTTTTTGACATACGACCTCCTGCCCCCGGAGGGTTCACAGGTAGAAATTCTTCTACCGGATCTACCAGGTCCTGCATGGTCCGGATCTCCTCCAGTATGTGTTCGAATTCTAGGCGCTTCTTTTCTTCCTCAGAAGCTTGATATTCATCAGGTCCCTCTATCAAATCTAACTTCAGTTTGGAATAGATCTTCCTTGGGAAGGGGCTCCTTCTAGTATTGGCATGGAGCAACTTCATCTTGTCCCCCTAAGCTCTCATAATTGTCGCAGGTCTCAGCACCACTTTCGGGGCGGTGTGTTGCTTCATCGCCATATGGTGGGTAATCATCATAATCCACCTTGAAAGGGTCTTCATGGATGAAGTAGGTGGAGATAACATGTACCTCTGTCTGATAATACTCCTACAGGGTGTAGCCTAGCCCTGGGTGCCGAGTGATTTTTAGTAATTCTTTGTTGTTGTTGGGCGGATCCCACAGCTTCTGGAATGCCTTCTTCTGGCCACAGGCTGCAGCAAGGGTATCTTCATTTTGGTAAACATCTGGGAGACCCGTTGGGTAGTATAGTCCAGACCCGATATCAGTACCATCCTGCTAGTTGCTTCCTTCGGGATTACACAGTCCTCCTCATCATCATCGACAGGTTCTCCAGGGTAGAATATCATAGGCGGTTCGCCGAAACGGGGAACCTCCATAGTCTTCAGTGGTTGCACCGTCTGGCATTCCAAGCTCAGAATGGGTTTAATCAGTCCAGGCGAGATCTCAACCTGTTCAAACTTTTCTTTCACATCATCTTCTACTTTGCCAGGGTAAGTAGCTGGTGGTGCAATTCTAGCAAAGTCCCCAGTCTGAGAGACGTGGGCGACCTCCTATTGTTCCACGTTGAAGTCCCGCGATCAATGACACCCAAGAGGGGAGGTGAATTTGGTGATTACAGATTTAGAAAACTTTTACCCGATTTAAGACAGATGTAAGGAACTAGCAACACAAGAATTGGATCTATCAAAATCTAGCACAAATGATAATTAATTATGCAAGATCCGAGGAATACAATATGAAGAAAACAATATATACGTACGATTACATAGAATGGAGGTAGAAGAAATGATCCAAACCACACAAATGAAACCACAATGCACGACGATTTTTAAGGTGGTTCGGATGCAACGACGGCAACCTACGTCCACCCCTCACCAAAACCTGGTGAGGATTCACTACTGTAAGCTAGCACGGGGATGAATCCTCAACACGGAGACACACTCCAACCATACACGCAGGGCGACGCCTACACACACACACTCACGGGGATGCGCCCCAACACACACACGGAGATGAGCTCCAACACGATCTGATGACCAGATCAACAACACACACACACACACACACACGCTGCGACAGATGCAGCACTCTGCACACTTGTACAAACAGATCTGGATAGACACACACACACACACGCAGATCTAAGAAGATCCACGCACACACACGGATCTACACAAGACAATCCACATGATCACATATCTGAATCGATCCACACACACACTGATGTTTGCATATTACAAAGAACAAGACTTGAAGCTCAAAACACAAAGGCAAATGAAACACGATTGAGAAAACTCCTGATTTAGGCTCCCCCTGAGTAGATAATGCAGATTCTGAATGAAGCTTGCTTCTCCACTTGATTGGCTTCTAATAGATCTTGCAAAGCTTGAGGTTTGATGAAGAACTTCTGGACGGATCACTATTCACGGCTACAGTAGCAGCACCCTTCTCTCCCCTTGATAGCCTCCTTGAGCTTCCTTAGATCCTTAGGGTTTCTTGCCCCAAGGAGATGTTTTTATAACTCTTGAGTGGTCAAGAGACAAGCCAGGAACCAGATCCACAAATCATGGAAGGTTTGGTGGCTTTGGGATTAAACAAATCCAAGAATAGGGACTTCCCACGTTGAGAATACAAAGTCAACAATGAGGGCTTTCTAGGCTAGCGGTCGATCGGAAATAGGACGGTGGTCGATCGAAATTTTATAGGGAATGAAGATTTCATTGCTGGGAGAATCGGTCGACCGATACTAGTTGGGCGGTCGACCGCTACTGTAAAAACCTGTAGATTTGAGATCCCTGGGAAAACTAGTCGATCGCTCTGTGCCTGCTGGTCGATCGGACTGTTGAAAACCTGCGATAATGAACGTTAGCCCAATGAAACATATCCATATGACAATGGCTTCATGTCCTTAGTTTTCTCATGCATTTTGGGATTGATTTAGCTTAATTTATGCATTTGGAAAACTCAAGACATTTGAGCATTTGTCATTACATAAAAGGGCCTTAAACACGTTCAATGCTCGCTCTTGAAGATATTCATGAAACAATGTAAATGATCTATTGAACCTTCATTTGCAAACCCAATTCTCACCAACAAGGCTTGTGATATGTTACGGAGATTATGCATGGAATGCATTCAACATTATTCAAAAGACCCATGAAATCTTATTTCAAAATGACCCTTTGTGGAAATGCAAGGAACAAGTTCAACGTATTAAGAGCACATAAAAGGAGATGCATGAGGACCCTTTGAAAGCCTGAGTATCATAACTTGCAAACTATTAATCAAGCTTAAGTCAATAAAGCCATCAACAAACAAATCCATATGTTCAAGCATAGAGAACCTTTTCACATCAGACTAAATCAACTTCCCATGGAGGCAAGTCGATTTTACTTGCTTTACCAGAATTGAGAATGCTATAGCCTTACCAAGGGTTCTTGAAGAGTGTAGACATGGTTTACCACTTGTTTTAGATTGTAGATAGCGATGTGCTTATCCACACATTTGTTTTACCTTCCAAGCGACCACCATGATGTTTTGATCCTACAATTCAAGATAGTCAAAGTTAATATATCGTGAGAGGCACAAAGGCTTTGTTCACATTAGAAAGGTTATAAAACCTCTTTGTAAAACTAACTTCAACTAAGGAGCAAGACCATATAGCCATGCATTCAACCAACATGTTTGAGCCTGCCTCAAAGGCCATTTGCCATCTCAACCATATTAAGCAAGAGCACGTTCAAGCAAACATATGGTTTAGTTATCATCAAAAATATATGCAAGGTATATACAACAATCTCCCCCTTTTTGATGATGACAAACTTTATGCTTGACACATATAGCCCATATTCTTCTCCCCCTTTGACATGATCAAAAAGTGTGAGGAAAATAATGAAGTTCAAAGTTCAACAAGCAGATGCATAAATCAATAAGAGCCCACCGTAAGTTCAAATGAGTCAATATCAAGGCAAGGATATGGGGAACAGAAACATATTGAGTCTTATGATTCCCATTGTTGATTATGGAGAGAGAAGGATGTGTAGTCTCAAGAGTTGCAGACCAAGATTCACAAAGCAAGATGATACCATTCAAAGCCAACATCAGCCAGTGGAAAGAATTTGAAGTTTCAAATTTTGGAATTTTATTGATTTTTAGATTTTTAGATTTTTAGTTTTCTTTTGGAATGCGTAAAAACTCAATGCAAACATATGATGACACTATGAATGCATGCAATGTGACTAAATAGATTTGGATTTTCATGGTTTTCAGATTTTTGAATTTTCTTAGGAATGCAGGAAGCTAAATGCATACTAATTGAGAAATGAGATGCACATGATGCAACCAAGCAAGTATGTATATATACATGCAACATATCTCCCCCTAACTTATTTAAGAAGGGAATGGGTATAAGAAAGATGTATAAGAGTCATGACAACCGGAATGCACATGTGTAGCACATAGGAGATTGTGCAATCAAATAGGAGATTCATGTAATTGCTAAAGCAATCAATCAATTTTCTAAATACATAATAAATCAAATTTCCAGAAGTGTTAGTGAGTAACATGAAAAATGATAGTTGCAATATGGATATTCAGATTTTCAGATCAACACAAGGAGATATTTTACAGACTGTACTTAAATGTATGAGAATAGTGTATTGATAGCTACGCTATGCCATAATGAATCTTTCACCAGAATTTTTCAACTCAACAATATCACATTAATACTCAGAATTTTTCATGAGTGATCAGGTTCAAATAATTCTTTTTTACACGAGTAGACGCATGGAGCTCATGCCAGAATCCCCGGTTGCTCAGAATATTGAATCATTTCACTTCATTTTGAACAAAGATACTTTAGTCAACACTTTTCAGAAGTGAACCACATCACGTCTCAGGTGACGTGTATCCAATTTACTCAGTGAGACTGAGTATTGCTCTGCCTTTTCTTTTCAAATTCTTTCTTCAAAAATTAGGTAGGCAGCTTTTTCCTCAACTGCCTCTTCAACATACATGCAGCAAGTTCAATATCTCTAGAGTGTTAAAAAGAAATTCCTATATCCTTATCTTTAACACTCTTTTTCACATTTTGTGTATGATGTGTGCGAATTTGATTCAATATGTACACCGAAAATATTATGAACATAAAACAGTTCAGTTCTCTCTAAATAGTTACACTTATCAAAGGTTTACTCCTCCTGAGTGTATCGACAAGAAACACTCCAGTGACGACTCAAATGTAACATTATTTAGCAAGAATTATGAGGTCTTAGAAATTTCAAGGATAGGGGTGAATATCATATAATAGTATGCAAGCACACAATTTGAAAGATATGCAATGTGCATTGTAAAATGCAGAATGCATTATGAATGTAAAATTTCATATTTTTATTTGAATGACCTAAATGCAATGCAAAGTGCAAGACGTAGCATGGATGCAAATTACAAATTTTCAATTTCATTTGGATGATCTAAATGCACCTAATGCATTGAATTCTAATGCATGCAACCCATCACCTATATGAGAATGGAATGCAAGATGCAAAATGACACAATTTACAAGAGAGCAATCAGATTTGAAAGAGGAGCATGGGACATATTTCATCACAAGTGGTTTATATACAAGGGTGCAGAAATCATTTGAGGCGTGTAGTGGAAACCATTTATTGTCAGAAATTATTCAAGAACATATTTTCAAAGGTTTTGAAAAGTTTGAAGACATGTACAAACCATTCAGAAGTTGACATATCCATTGCAAAAATTTTCACATCATTGAGGATCGATTTCAGAAATTTTGAAGCAATTCATCATGAGCATGTTGCATGTTACAAGTAGAGGTCACTTAGTCAATAGAGAATGAAACAACATTCATTTCAAGTTGTTTAGCTAGCAAGATATGAATTTCAGAAAAATTCAGTGAAAGTGCAATGTGTTCACTTATGACATGGGGCTAGCTAACAGAGGAGCATAGAATAGTATCAGAAAATTCATTCAAAGCCAATCATTCGATTTCTTCAAGTTCTGATACAAGGCGGAGAACTTTGGTCCAAAGACCAACTCACGCATAGTGAGAGTTTCCAGATGGACTTAATCCACCTATTCACTACTCAGTATTTGATATACCAGAGGCTCAATTAAGCTCAAATGTGATATCATAAATGTAGTTCCAACCAAGATTGGTTCAAATAACCATTTGGACAGGCACAACATAGTAGAGGGACAGTAGTTCAAGATTTTCAGACTCAATTCCTGTCATAAGAATAATACCACCTAATGCCATAAGCTAATGCATGAAATTTTATTTCCATAGCAAAAGGTTGAGTTACCTTAGTTCAACAGGCAATACCATATGCCTTCAAGCACCAAAATTACTAACATCATGAAGGTTAATAATTCAGATTTTTGTTTTCTTACCTTGGCCTTGAGAATCCCTTGAGTTTTCTTACCTTACCGATACCAATTGAAGTCCCTTGTTTTTCTCAATTTCTACATTCCCCTCAAGTCACTCCCTTTTTATCTTTATCTAACTTCGTGGCTATGGCCATCGGAGTTGACATTGGATTTGCTTCTGACATTAGCTTTGCTTCTTTCATGCCATATTCCATGCCTTGGGTACTTGCTTCAGTCCGTACAAGACTTCCTGCAGCTTGTACACATGCTGTGGACGTTGAGTCGATCCTAGAGGTTGTTTTGCAAAACCATCCTATCATCCTTATCCTTGCAGGATACTCCTTCAGTTGATTCAAACGTAGTCATAGCTGGCCCGACATCACTTTAGATTCTTGAGAGTGTGATTTGCATCCAAAGTTGAAATGATTTAATTTGTTAATTTTGATTCAGATTTAACAGCAATTACATGAAGACTTTCCTTAGCAACCAGTGACCCTAAGAACTTTAGACTTAAATGCATAACTCAAGAATAAGCCTAAGCACTAAGTTCAGATGACTAGTCTGGCAACTCCCCCTTAATGTGCAAGAATGTGAAATGTTCAGTGAAAATTTAATGCCATATGTAGCATTTAAGTAATTGACTCATAATACCGGGCGGAGAACTTAGATCCGAAGATCACCTCACGCGTGGGGATAGTTTTCAGACATGCTTAACCTACCCTTCCACATGTCACCATTTGATATACTATGTAGTCATGGATGTGATGAAGGCAGGAGGATTACAATGCATTATGACATGAATTCACCATGTTCAAGTTTTGCATGACAGAATGTGAAAGTATATGCAAATTCAATGTATGAAGTGAAATTTGATTTGAAAAATTTCAAGCTCCCCTTGAACAAGATGCTATCTGACAGATGATATGCACAATGATATGCAGACAACTATGGATGGAATGCATGTACAGACATATGCATTAGCACATGAGATTCAACACAAAGTAAAACATAACACCTTTTCTAGAGAAGTGAGAGGGATATCACCTGAGTATTCAGATTTTAGTTTTTAGTTTTTCTTTTAACCTCACTTATGCCGGTTGACCCGTGTGCCTTACCTTCTTGACTGAAGATATATTTCATGCTTCTTATTCCCAAGGCACACCTATAAAATAGATTTCTCATTTTACATTCTTAGGTACCCAAACCATCTTGGGTCCTTGTGGGTTAGCAGTACTTTTGGCATGTAGCTTCCATTTCTTGACAACATTGAAATCATCATTTTTCTTCAAAAAACAATCATGTATGTTATGCCCTAGTTTGCCATAGTAATGACAACATGACTTTGAATACTTGAAAGCATGAAGATTATTTGAAGCATGTGACTTTTTGTTCCGATATTGTTCCCAATGTGTAGGTGGTGTGTTGAACACATTGGAGATCCTAGGTCAACTTGCCCTTGGATTTGGCTGAGGGTAATGGGTCCAGAACATAGGATGTGTTGACACTATAGGTTGGTAGTGTTGTTTAGCCTTGGGATGCATCGACCTACCCTTGCCTTTTCCATTGTTCATTATTTTCCTGCATGCTTCTAAATCATCATTCTTCATTGTAAAGTAATCATGCATGGCATGTCCATGTCTTCCACAATAAAAACATGAGATTTTCTTTCTAGGTGGATGTGTGTGTGTGCCAGAGGTATGTTTAACATGCATAGTGATGCTAGCAGCATTTTTAGATTTTTGATGCAAATTGACTTTCGAATTTTTATTTTCTTTTTGAATCACTTGGACAAAAGACTACTTTGGGGGTGAGGTAGAGGTACTGGCTATATTTGAACTATGAATAAAAGAGGTATAGACCTTATTCACAAAAGACTTCTTTTTTACAGGATTGTAGCTAAGCCCTTCCCTTTGAAAGTTCACTTTCATTCCCAGTAATTTGTCTAAATTTTCTTTGCCATCAACAAATTTCGACAATGAATTATTCAAGTCAAGAATTTCACTTTCTAAAGATGTGATATGCAGTTCAGCGTTAGCAAGTTCTTCTTTACAAGTAGCAAGGCTGACATTTAACACATCATTGGTATTCCTAAGACATTCAATTTCTTGTTTTATTTCATCCACATCTTCACACTCATTCAAGACCACATATTTTCCTTTTTCTCGAACCAACAATCTTTCAGAATTGGCCGTGTTCAATTCCTTCAGTTTCTCATTTTCTTTTGCAAGCTTTTCATCATGAATGAGTTCATTTATCAAGGTTTGATCATTGGCCATTAAATTTATTTTTTCTTTCATCTCCTTGTTTTCATTTCTTAAAGAGCAAATTTTATCTTTATGGAATTCAATATCAAACACATGAGCCTCAATCAATTCCTCTAAATGTGAGCATTTTTTACAAGAGGAATCACAGTTATTTTGTTCAACATTCTTTTTCAATTTTTTATTTTCAGATTTTAGCTTCTTATATTTATTCGCAAGCTCATCGTATGCAATGAATAGATCATCAAGAGATATATTTTCAGAGTCTGAATTTACCTCCAAGGGTGATCCATTCTGCTGATCACTGCCGTGATCACTCGTGCCTGCCATAAGACATTTGTCTTCATGCTCTTCTTGGAAGCCGGTTAAGCCATCCAATATGTCCTTTGCGGAGCTGCAACGGGAGACAAAGGAAAAACTATTAGCATTAACTGCGGTAGTGAATAAACTTAGAACCAAGCAATTTTGATCATGTTTAAACTTATAATCTACAGTCCAGACAGATTTGTCTTTAGGCAACTCATAAGGACCATGTGTGATAAGCTTCCATAGCTTAGGATCGTATGAGTTGACTAGACTACACATCCTTCCTAACCACAAATCAAAGTTAGAACCATAAAACACCGATGGAGAATTCAAGGTGTACAATTTGGTAGTCATTGATCTGGATCTCTCTAGATTGCTAAATCTATGAAAAATAGAGCCTTAGCTTTGATACCAATTGAAGTCCCGCGATCAATGACACCCAAGAGGGGGGGGGGTGAATTGGGTGATTTCAGATTTAGAAAACTTTTACCTGATTTAAGACAGATGTAAGGAACTAGCAACACAAGAATTGGATCTATCAAAATCTAGCACACATGATAATTAATTATGCTAGATCCGAGGAATACAATATGAAGAAAACAATATATACGTACGATTACACAGAATGGAGGTATAAGAAATGATCCAAACCACACAAATCAAACCATAATGCACGACGATTTTTAAGGTGGTTTGGATGCAACAACGGCAACCTACGTCCACCCCTCACCAAAACCCGGTGAGGCTTCATTGCTGTAAGCCAGCACATGGATGAATCCCCAACATAGAGATACACTGCAACCACACACGCAGGGTGACGCCTGCACACACACACTCACGGGGATGCGCCCCAACACACACGGAGACGAGCTCTAACACACACACGGAGACGAGCTCCAACACGATCCGATGACTGGATCAACAACACACACACATACACACGCTGCGATAGATGCAACACTCTGCACACTTGTACAAATGGATCTGGATAGACCCACACACACACACGCAGATCTAAGAAGATCCGCACACACACACGGATCTGAACAAGACAATCAACACGACCACGGATCTGAATCGATCCACACATACACTGATGTTTACAGATTACAAAGAACAAGACTTGAAGCTCAAAACACAAAGACAAATGAAACACAGTTGAGAAAACTCCTCATTTAGGCTCCCCCTGAGTAGATGATGCAGATTCTGAATGAAGCTTGCTTCTCCACTTGATTCCCAGTTTATTGGCTTCTAATAGATCTTGAAAAGCTTGAGGTTTGATGAAGAACTTCTGGACAGATCACTGTTCATGGCTACAATAGCAGCACCCTTCTCTCCCCTTGATAGCCTCCTTGAGCTTCCTTAGATCCTTAGGGTTTCTTGTCCCAAGGAGATGTTTTTATAACTCTTGAATGGTCAAGAGACAAGTCAGGAACCAGATCCACAAATCATGGAAGGTTTGGTGGCTTTGGGATTAAACAAATCCAAGAAGAGGGGCTTCCCACGTTGAGAATACAAAGTCAACAATGAGGGCTTTCGAGGCTGGCGGTCGATCGAAAATAGGGGGGGCGGTCGACCGGAATTTTACAGGGAATAAAGATTTCATTGTTGGGAAAACCGGTCGACCGATACTAGCTGGGCGGTCGACCGCTACTATAAAAACCTGTAGATTTGAGATCCCGGGGAAAACTGGTCGACCACTCTGTGCCTACTGGTCGACCGGACTATTGAAAAACTGTGATAATGAAGTGTTAGCCCAATGAAACATATCCATATGACAATGGCTTCATGTCCTTAGTTTTTTCATGCATTTTGGGATTTATTTAGCTTAGTTTATGCATTTGGAAAACTCAAGACATTTGAGCATTTGTCATTACATAAAAGGGCCTTAAACATGTTCAATGCTTGCTCTTGAAGATATTCATGAAATAATGTAAATGACCTATTGAACCTTCATTTGCAAACCCAATTCTCACCAACAAGGCTTTTGATATGTCAAGGAGATTATGCATGGAATGCATTCAACAGTATGCAAAAGATGCATGAAATCTTATTTCAAAATGACCCTTTGTGGAAATGCAAGGAACAAGTTCAACGTATTAAGAGCACATAAAAGGAGATGCATGAGGACCCTTTGAAAGCCAGAGTATCATAGCTTCCAAACTATTGGTCAAGGTTAAGTCAATAAAGCCATCAACAAACAAATCCATATGTTCAAGCATAGAGAACCTTTTCACATCAGACTAAATCAACTTCCCATGGAGGCAAGTCAATTTTACTTGCTTTACCAGAATTGAGAATGCCATACCCTTACCAAGGGTTCTTGAAGAGTGTAGACATAGTTTACCACTTGTTTTAGATTGTAGATAGCGATGTGCTTATCCACACATTTATTTTACCTTCCAAGCGACCACCATGATGTTTTGATCCTACAATTCAAGATAGTCAAAGTTAATATATCGTGATAGGTACAAAGGCTTTGTTCACATTAGAAAGGTTATAAAACCTCTTTGTAAAACCAACTTCAACTAAGGAGCAAGACCATATAGCCATGCATTCAACCAACATGTTTGAGCCTGTGTCAAAAGTCATTTGCCATCTCAACCATATTAAGCAAGAGCACGTTCAAGCAAACATAAGGTTTAGTTATCATCAAAAATACATGCAAGGCATATACAACGCATGTAACCTAGGGGTGGTGGAGGGGACCATTCGTCTGTTTTTGTCATTGATTTCTTTTGGCTCGCAGGAACTTCTTTTTTCTTCGCCCCTTGGGAGACTTCCGTATAGAATGGTGCATCAAGCATGCGACCCTCATATACTTTGAAGGGATGCAAATCTCTGCCACTCCGAGCGGAGTTTCACATTTCTGATTGAAGCCAGCAATCGGCATATCCTTCACTTTGGTGAGGTGCAGATCAAAATAATACTTTTGATAGATGCGGTAGGGTAGGATGTTCACAGCAGCTCCCGGGTCTATCAGAATTCGGCTCAACGGCTGACAGTTGAGATGCCCTCTCATGTACAGAGGCCTGTTATGATTGGGGTCGGGAATTAACATGTCATCCTCCATGAATGTAACTATTGCCCCAGAGTTGACCTCTTCAAGAGTGCCTCATATTGAGCTGGCGACTATAGAGCGTCAATAATAGCTTGACGAGCTTCTTCGCTCAAGGAGAGGATTTCCCATATAGAAAACCTTGTGGGGAGTTTCTTCAACATCTTCATAATTCGACTGCCCACCCGGATGTTGGACGGTCGCATCTCCTCCACCCAGTGGGGTCTTGGAGGCTCATGTGGTGCTTGCGGCGTGTCTTGCCCTTCTCTCACTTCTTTCTCCTGAGGGGACCGTTGGGAGGTCTCCGTCAGGGCAGTTATCTCTGGCATTGAGGGAAGGTTGATGTTCGCTTCATCTTTCTCTTTGAACATCACGGCAGATGGTTGTCGGGGATTTTCATCTTCAGCAGTAGCATTCGGAGCCGGCTGTTTGCCTTCTAGAACGGACAAGAATTCAAGGAATAATGGGGTTTTATTACCCCCTTTTGCTTTTGCATAGAGGCTTGACGGGGGAGGGATTTCAATGCCCCGGACTTCTGGCTCTGGTATTTGGTAGGGTTGCTCACTCCTGAAGATATTATTATGGTTGGCGGAAGGTAGACGCCCCCATCTTCTCTCAGAGCAGGTAGCATGCATCGAGGTTGAAGCTTCGACTTGATTTGCTTCTAGTGATGGAGTGAAAGACTCCCCTTCATCTTCTTCCCCAGGCAGGGTGAACAATGCTGATATAGTATTACACTGTAATGTGACTATTTTCTTCATGTTTCTTGGTTTATTCTTCTTTCGGTGCCTTGACTCATCCGGCTTGCGCCCCCAGAAGAAGTCGGCCCCAGCTTCCTCTTGCTCTTTTTCTGATTGTTCTTTGATGGTTACTTCCTCCAGTTGTTCCCAGAGGACATGATCTTTCACCAATATTGGCTTTATCTCGAGTTGTTCATATTCATCAAGCTGGTTAATGCAAGCATTTTACCTCGAGGGCTTATCTTCTTATGAGCTGGTAGCGGAGTCTACTTCCTCCGATTGTGAGTAAATATTCGGATAACTGGTGGTGACTCCGTAGTGTGCCACACAGGGTTTATTGCTGGCAGGGGTTGCTTCGGAGTGACACCCCGGATAGAGGCCCCCGACACTTCCGAGACTGATGGCCTTCTTTTAGTCTTAGCTGGTACTGTCTGCCATCCCACCTGATCATTGATGGGGGTATGAAAGCAGGCTTCATATGTATGTTGTGTGCAAGTTTCAATAGCCTCTCCAGACAATTGCTGGTATAGGAAAATCATATTGATAGCCTGCCTCATCACTGGGGGCTCATGAGGGCGTGGGGGATCCACCTGGTGCTCTCCCATTTGTAACTCGCCCTTCTTAATTATGCTTTCTGTGACATCCTTGAAGACATAATAGTTTTCAATGGCATGTCCCAGTGCCCGGTGATACGGACAGAATAGAGGATCATCCTTCTTGGCTGCATCATCAGGTCTCTTTGGCTCAGGCAATGTTATCTTGTTGTATTTATATGCCCAGTCGAATAATGCCCATGTCTTTTCTTTGGGAAACGAATATAACTTCTTCATTTTATTCCTCAAAGAGACACCTTCTTTCTTTTCCGTTGCCCCCGTTGGCGGAGGGGCAGCTGCTACCTTGGCCTTTGCTGTCTGCTGGTCAAAGGTATTGAAATCAACAGTGTTTGCTTCAGTCGGCGCCGACCGCCGTTCAACAGCTTTCCCTTTCTGAATAGAAGGAATGTTGTTTGCAGGACGTCTGGACAGGAAGGTCTCGACCTCTGCCACCACACTGTTCAAACGGTCGAATGTCCTGACATATGTTCCAATCATCTTTTCAAGCACTTTCCTCCTGAGGTTTTGCTTGCATATTTGAACAACATCTTCTTGGTACGAAGGCCGCCTGCACCTCATGACTAGGTTCCTCCATCTTTTAATATAATCCAGGGCCGTTTCATCCTGCCTCTGTCTGGTAGAGTATAATTCTGCCACTGTAATTTCCTATTCTATGACATGGAACCTTTCTCGGAACTTTCACTGCATATCGGGCCAATCAGCTATAGACCCGGCTGGTAGGCTGGAATACCACTCAAAGGCCAAGCCAGTGAGGGACGAGCTGAAGAACTTCAGCAGATAAGCTTCATCAGCAGCAAAGTCTCCCATGACTATTGTATAATAAGCAATATGTTCCTTTGGGGAGCCTTGCCCATTGAATTTCTTGAACTTTGGCGGCTTGTTAATGCCTGGGGGTAGTCTCCTTGCAGCATATTGTGGGGGATACGGTACCCGGTAGACATCAAAAGCTCCACAATCACCATCAGCCCTCTCGGACAACTTCATTTCTATCATCCTTTCGACCATCAGCTTATTCACCATAGTAGGATCGACAGGCTCTGGGTAGAAGTGCGCCTGTTGTTGTGTAAAGAGAGTTGTCATTACAGTAGCATGTAAACTTGGCTGCACTCTTGGCGGAGAGGGCTGCACTAGGAATGCTGAGGGTTGTACTGTCGATTATTGCGGGAAGGGCTGACATGGGGTTTTCCCGTGACTTGCTTGATGGGAGATGGCAGGCATAACAACCTCTACAGAACTGGAGATCTCTTTTGCTGGTTCAGCATGCTTGGAGACATGAGTTTGTTCATTCTTCTCATTTAATTGATTTTTAAGAGATTCAATCTCTTGATGGTACCTTCTGAACATCATTAGAATAGCTGGATCCAGGGCTGTAGCCATAGGCATCTCCTCTGTCGCTTGACTAGAAGTCCCCTCAGCCGGGTTCATGAGTGACACATCTTCTTTGTCTGATGTCACCACATTTACAGCTAGAGTGGTGATTTTTTGCAAGTCATCAGTTATTGCGAGCTTTTCTCTTGCTGCCTAGCCTCGCCTTGTTACGGGTCTAGGCCTTTGAGCTAACTTGACGATCTCTTCAGACTTGTCGGGCAAAGCACCATACCTTCCAGTAATTCCTGCCATATTACAGGCAAAGACTTGCAGTTTTCCTTTTTGCCTCCACACTCTTCTTCGGACATGACCAGGGAAGGTCAATCGATCGAACACAGAGACTCTGCTTCTTTCTCCCCCCCTTTGCGGGGCATCCTTCGAACATCCAGCCCTTTGGCCATCCTCAATCTCATTGGAGCCCGAACACGATACTCCTGACATTATCTCTTCTTTATTATCTTCCTCTTCTTCTTCGGTGCCCATGGCGCGGAGTAACCTTTACTGTCCCAGGGATGAATTCCCCAGACAGTGGAAATAGTCTTGGACCACTGTATTCATTTCTTCTCGACTATGCCTCTGGGGGTCAGCTCGAGGCACCAGTCGCTCTTGTGTCTTTGGCTGATAAGCCAGCCTTGTCATCCGTGCAACTTGATACATCTTTTGGGGATACTGGAATACATCTGCCTGCTTGGCGCAGGCCCTCGGCATGTGGGGAGCAGTCATTGGGATGACTTCCTCTACTTCTTCTTCTTTCCTCATCAGGACTTTCCTGCCCTCTCTCCTGGGGCGCGTAACAGCAACTTCTTCCTTCTCAGGGGCTGGTGCTGAGCCCCGAGCTTCCTTGGGTACCCAGATCTGCTTGAATCTTACCGACTTAGGTGCCAGCGGCTTCTTTCCTTCTCTCTCCATATTGGCCCTCCTGGTGGCCAGCACTTGGAACTTGTTGTTGGTAGGGACCGCCGAAATGATATGGTTAGGTAGTGCTTCAGTCGGGAGACCATTGAGGTACACCCGCATTCCTCCTATCAGCATGGATTTCCCTGAAGTTGACAGACGTCCTCGGGGTGCAATAGTCCGGTTCCTTCGGTAATTCTTCTTCTTCGCGCCAGCGGCAGGGACAATGGTTCTTCTGTCCATGTGATGGACATAGCATGTAATGATAGTGTATGAGGCAGTAGCCTTTTGTAGCTTCTTTCCTTTTGGTGCGTTCGCGGCTTCCACCACAGTAGTCCTTTTAGCTTCATTATCGATCTGGAGGAGATCGACAAATGCGAGCCCCAAGCAATTCGGGAATCCCACTACCGGTGGCATGGAACCGAACATAGTTGGCACCGCCAGGTACCCATCACGAACATGGTTGTCGATGACTGTTGGCCGAACATGAGAGAAACCAGTCCAGTCTCCATTTGAATTCTTGCAAATAAGACCAGCAGACGGTCAGAACTTCGGGGGAGGCCGCCAGGCCTCCTACTTTGGCGAAAAGATGAAGGGAGACTCAGTCCCACCAGGCGTGCCAGCTTTATGGACTCAAAAATCTTATCTTATTTATTTGTTCGTGGAGAGGGGAAATCTCATCACCCGTACGGAGAGGCCAAACGAGGTTTACATCTGACCAAACGAGGTTTACATCTGACCAAACGAGGCCCAACTCCTTGAAGTGGCAGCCCCTGGGCCCATTTAGTATAAAGCCCAAAAACTCACTCGGTACAAGTGCTTCCTAGGTGGCATTCGGGTTGGGAAGTCCGAGCATCAGTTCGATCGGGAAAGCTTCCCCGGAGCCCCCTATTCCCCGTCCCGACCATGCACTCATTGCTCGAGAGACCACTCCTGGGCAAGTGCCTATCGCTCGGGCTCACTGATGGAAGCTTATTAGTACGGCCGTTGCGAGTCCCTTGATGGCAGGAAGCTCAAGGGGATAAGGGAGACCAAGAGCCCGCGTGCTATAAGAAGCCCGCATGAAAGATGTAACCCCCCCTGAGACTCCTCCGCTTACAAGGATCAGTCGCACAACGTGCCACTATTTAAACTGGAAAAGCCCTACTACAAGAGGTAAGCAAGGAAAGAGCCAAAAACCCTGAGCAGGAACCACTTCACCTTTTGGTGGAGAGGAATCTCGCGCTCCCACCTTCCTCCTAACTATTCCCTTCGCACCAGAGCTCTACTACTTTGCTGACTTAAGCATCGGAGGGTCTTCCCCGGGGATCTATCCCTGGGCACCTCTGACTCGTTTCCCTTCTTGCATTTCACACTTCAAAGGTACGTGGTCATCCTCTTCCCCACTCAGGAGCAGTGTGAGATCGCCCCTCTTCATCTGGTGCTGTCTGTGGGAAACGAACAAAGAGCCATCATGGTGTAAAGAAGTTCTAGCAGGAGGACTACTGGCGACCTGGGGAAAGCCCTGGTGATGGAAGAGGGCATACCTTCCCTCCCCACGGAGAATCCCCCATCAGGCAACCGCGCCAATGAGATACCTCCATCGATGGAGGGATAACAGCTTCCCGGTGGGAGCACCGACGCCCTCCAAACCCTCAACGCAAAACTGGATGTCCTCGTGGATCTCATGAGGGCCCAGGCAGCCAGGGAGGAGAAGTCGCAGCTCCCCCGGAAGAGCCCCCCACGTGGAGATGCCTCCCAGCAAACCGCTAGAAGCCGTTTCACCCTTCGGGGGCGGCGGCTCATCCGCAACCTATCAGGAGGACCATCGCATGCTCCTCCCTCGGAGCAGGAAGCCTCCTCATCCCCGAGGGGGGAGAAGACCAGAGTGCACTGACTGTTTCTGGAAGCCAAGGCCCACGAGGAGCATCGGGACAGCATGCAAGTGCGCCCCCCAGCCCCTCGGGCCAACGACAACCGGAGCTGTCTCTCCGGTGGCGAGTCTTTGGGAGACGTTTCGCGGAGCAAGAGCGCGCCCTCCGCGCCTTAAAGAAGACCTCTCCGTTGGAGGATGAGGAGCGATCCCCGTTCTCTGACTATATTTTGAAGGCACTGATTAGTGTGTATTTTTATCATTTAATTCATGAGTATATGCATTTTTATGAGCTTAATTGATATTAAATATACACTTCTCACACTTATTATTGATTTTGTATCAAACGTTTAATTTTTTAAAATTAAATAAATTTTTATGATAATTTTTACGTATTTATGCAGGAACGCAATTTGAGGAAAACTCCAAGAAAAAGAAAATAAAAGAAAATAAAAATTATATTTTGAATGGGCCAAAAGCTCGAGGATTGGTTCAAAAAGAAAAGAAAAAATTTTAGAACAAAAAATAAAATTATTTGCTATTTTTTTGAATTTTCTAAGTATATATAGATATATATATAGCTATAATAGATATATATTTATATATATATATATATATATTAAAAAAAACAAAAAAAAGTTCAAACCCGCCCCGCCCCTTCCCGCCTTCGCCGCCCGCACGGGCGACGAGGCCGGGAAAGGGCGAGGGGCGGGGGGGGCTCGTGGCGAGCCGGACGGGCGGCAGCGACGCTCGCAGGCCGGGACACGCAGCGTGCGCCACGCAGCGACACGCGGCAAGGCGCAGAGCGGGTCGGGCGCACGGCGGGCCCACGGGCGCCTAACGCGGGCGGCCTAACCGGTCGCGAACCATTCGGCGCAACGCGCCGGCAATGAGAGAATAAGAGAGAAAGAGAGAAGAAAAGGGGCTATAAAATTCCAAAAAAATCTGAAAAAAATCAGGAAAATGACAAAAGGTTCAGCACATTCCAGCCTACCAAGTTGGGTCAAAAATTAGGTGCACTTGAGTGTTTTATATGAGCAAGAAGAGATTGTAAACCCTATATAAAGGGGGTATCACTTGTAATGAAAGGAGTTAGTTGTTAGTTGTTAGAACTAGATGGAGTTAGGGAGAGAGCTAGCTATGGGCATTTGTAATGTAAGTTCTTTACATTTCTGAAGTTTTTGATTGTTGGAGTTGTGTTTTTCCAAGCTTTTGAAGTCAAATTTGTAAGTTGAATTTATTGCAATACAAGTTTCATTTTGGAATTCAGTCTTTTCATAGCCTTATTTCTCATTATTGTGATCCTCATTTCAAATTCTTGTCTTCATAAAAGTTGTTCCTTTTTAAGTTTTCTTCAACTTCTCTGTTTAGCATTTCTTCAAATTCGTCCAAATTCATAGAGTTAATACCCATTTTCTTAAGTGCTGTCCTGTGCATTTACTGTTCATCCGTGGTGATACCTTCTTCCATTCATTCATTTTGAAGTCTTTCTAGTCCTCAAATAACTCTGAGTTCTTCATAAGAGTTGTTCCTCTCTTGTATCTCTAAGTTTTATTCTTCTTGCACTTTGTCAAATTCCTCTTCTTTTGAGCTTTAGAATTAAGTTTTCTAGGTGCTGGTTTTCTGTCAATTACTGTTCATCCGAACCAATAGGTCCTAGTTTTTCAAGTTTTTCCTTATCTTCCTTTCATTTTCTGTTTCTGTGTTCTTCATAAAAGTTCTTCCTTTTTCAATTCTCTACAACTTTCATGTTTTCAACTTTTTCTAATTCCATTCAGATTTCAAGTTATTTCATTTCTTCCAACCCCCATTTCCACTTGAATTCTGTTTTGTTTTCACCTTAAAGTTTCAAACTTGTTATATGCAAACCCGTTCTTCTTAAGTGTTTCAAACATACCCGAAGCGGTGATTCTTCTTCAAATCCTCTCACGGCGTCGACTTCCTAGGCGGAACGATCATCATCAAAGGCTCGGCGTGGAAACGACGACGTTCTTCACTCAATTGGCTAAATTTTCTTTACTTATCCCTTGTCATTTCAAGTTGTAATTTCATTTCCGTTAGTTGTAATCGCACTCAAAACCCAAAATTTTTTTTTTTCAAAACACAAGCATATTTTCCAACTAAGAAAAATAACCAAATTCCTTCCCCGTGGGATCGACCCGTACTTACCATTATACTCATGCTTTCAAATCCATAAGTGAGTGAGTGCGGTTATAAATATTTGAAATTTGTGTGGCACGGCAATTTTAACAACGACTGTCGAGGCGACATCAAATTTTTGGCGCCGTTGCCGGGGATGGAGATACTTTTCATAGTTGGATATTCTTGTGTTTACTTTGTATATTTGTATATTGATTTTTGCTTTCTTTACTTGTGCAGGAAAACGAAAAAAAATTTGAAAATCAAAGAAAGAGGAAGATCGAATCTGAAATTCCAAGGATATGAAACGTCGTTAAATAGCTCGGCAGCATTGCTAAAGGGCTGAAATCAAGAAACAGGTTCTATCTTTCCACTTTCTGAAAATTTTTTACAAAAATCTGAAAATTTCTTGAAAACTCTATAAAAATAAAAAAACAATCAAAACAAAAGAAAAATTTTCATGCTGGTTAGTTAGGTTCATTAACTAAAAATAAAAACAAAAAAAAATCTTCATTTGTACCAAATAAAAGACCTCATTGCAAGAGTAGAAACTACACTTTCATGCTCTAGGTCATGCATCATTTAGCTTAGAATTTGTCTTTGTTTAATTTCTGCATTGCATTTTGAAGATCGCGAGGGGCAAGGTACGTTCTACTGATCCCAGTCTGGCATTCATTTTTGCATAAAGAACCCCTTGTTTGAAATTGTGGTGTGCATTTCATTTCAAAATACTTTAAGGGCAACACCCCTAACAAGATAAGGTGGGGATTTCATCACCCTCCCTTAGCCCGAAAACCACAATTTCCTTGCATCTCTGCATTACCTAGGCCTTAATAAAAGCCAGTAGACGTTGGCCCTAGGATCACACTGTGATTCCTGTGATATTTAGGTTTATCCTCTTATGAAAACTGGTGTCTAAGGCAAGACGGTCGGATGGCAAACGCCTTAAGCGGGATTGTGGTTTTGTATAATAAGGTCCCTACGAAAGTAGGGGGAACCTCCCACTTCCCCACCCCTTACCTGGCCGGTGGACATACTGAGGGTGAATTTAAGTTCATTTTAATCACTTTGTGAAACCACATTTGTAGGTCTGAGTCGCATCTAGGTCATTAGGATAATTTGTGTTAACTTGTTTGTGTTTGCATAAAAAAAGTTTTGAAAAATTGAAAAAAAATATATATAATTTGAAATACTTAAAAAAATGTAAAAAAAAATTCATTTTATGGCCATTCATCTTGGAGGGAAACCCACGCCTATGAAGGAGCATTTTTATCCTTCTTCTTACAAGCCCTCCACCTGTATTCAACTCCCCGATATTCACGTTGATCAATATGAGATTCGCCCTAGTCTCATCCAGATGCTCCCATCTTTTTATGGGAATCTCAATGAAAATCCTTATAGGCATCTAGATGATTTTCTAGAAGTTTGCTCACTGATCAAAATTCAGAATTTTAATGATGATGCCCTTAAATTAATTTTATTTCCATTCTCGTTAAAAGATAAAGCAAAATGTTGGTTAAGGAGTTTTCGAAAGATTATCAGGACTTGGGAAGATATGCAGTCAGAATTTTTAAAAAAATTTTACCCCATAGGCCAAACCAACATGATGAGAAGGGCGATTACAGGATTTACTCAACGTCCGGGAGAGCAACTTCATGAATCTTGGGTGAGATTAAAGGAGCTAGTGAGTCAATGTCCACATCATGGGTTGCCCAGATGGCAAATTATCTTTACATTTTATGAGGGGTTATCCAATTTTGATAGGCAGATGGTGGACATATATTGTGGAGGGGCATTTTTAAGCAAAAGTGAAGATGAGGCATATGATCTATTTGAGATTTTGAGTGAAAATTCAATAAATCGTGCCTCCATCTCATCTCATCAACAACTTGTAGGACATGTCAAACAGGCGGAAAACCCAATCCACACTTTCATGGAAGTGTGTGAATTCTGTGCCAGTCTCACTCACCATGTGAGTGAATGCCCTACTATAGCCCGACTCTCTCCCGTCATCCAAGCACAGGTCCAAAATTCCCTAGGATTCTCTCAGCTCAAGCATGTTGCAGATGATGATAATCTTGGCTGGAGTAATCACACAAATTTGCCTTGGATGGATTCAACAATCCAAACCCATTTGTCTACACCTCTACCCCAAGCAATTCACGAGCAGCCCATGTATACTCAACTTCATCTCAACTCATCTCACCCCGATTTCGGACTCAATGTCAATACTAAGGGTGATTCACCGGGCCACTACTTTGAAGCTCAAAGCGTGTACTCTCAGTCTACTTACCATGACCCTTCGTCAATATTCAACCAACCCCCTCGATACGTGAATGATGATGATGATGATCCGATGCCTGGCATTTTGGCTCAAGATATCATTATTGGGAGTGAGGGGGAGTGCGCAAGCCATACCATGATGAAGGAAGGGACGGAATTAGGGGATGAATTAAAGAATACAAATGATCCTATTGATATCATCACCCCATTCTATGAATGTTTTGAGATTGAGAATATCACTGAGAACATTAGAGGCCCAAACAACTTAATTGAGGATCTACATGTCGAGGAGGATTGCTTTATGATTAATAATCATGTTGATTTAGTGGAACTTAATTCTCCTCCCTTGGAAGAACTTGATGATGGGGCCTTGTTCGAAAAGTTTATATTTCATCTATCAACCCCATTTTTGGAAAATTTGATTGAGAATCTTCAGGTGAGTGATGAGTATGATGAAAGCTCCGTCTTTGAAAAATTCCCATTTGATCTTACCTTTGATGAAGGGGCCGAGCTGGAACAATTTACATTTGATCTTCCCACTTCATTATTGGGAAATTTGATTCACAATTTTCTATTAAATGATGAGTGTGATAAAGGGGTTTTATTAGAAACTTTCAAATTTGATCTACCCATTGAGCCCGATCCCCTCATGTTTGAATCATTGGATCAATTTGATTCTGGGCTCGTGCTACCCCTGCCAGATGAGCCTCTTCAATATGACATTCTGGGACCTGAGGGGGATGGACCAACAATATTCACTTTTGATTTAACTCCCCATCAGGAAGACAAGTTGATTAGTACCCTTCTAACACATGAGGCTGTTACTGGGAAGACTGTGGCTAATAATGACACTCTTATCCCTAAGCCACCGTTCGATGACCAAGTTCCCAAGGAGGAAGTAGTCAATAAAGAGGTCATCAGGAGGGACGATACAGGTGAAGGGGACCGATGGATTGATATTATGCAAGGGTTATACCTTGATCTTGACAAATTATTGGCCATAGATCATTTTTTGATATCTAAAGCTGAAAACTGGATCGCACACAGGGTTAATGTTACAAACAATCATGTGCGAGTCCTGCCTCTTTCTAGCCCCGGTCCATACATGTCTACTCTTGTCTTCCAATGGATTAAGGGCTGGAATTTGAAGGAAGACAAGATCACGTGGTGGCTCATTCTGAATGCCACGCGTTGGTTAATGAGCTAATGAGCTACATGGTGTCTGGCTGACGACATAAAAGTTAGCGCTTCTTAGGAGGCAACCTAAGTGATTTTTGTGTGGTAATAAATTGTTGTGGGAAATTAGATGTGTTTAGGGATTCGAGAGATAAGGACAACGGAGAGCCAAGCAAAAAGTATTTTATTACACACAAAAGCAAACAAAGAGATTACATCGGAATCCACCTTCTTTCTTCACATTACTTGTCTTGCCGCTCTCTGGGGCAAGATTCTCTAGAGGGTATTCCCAAGCCGAGAGCAGCGGTATTACTACCGCACTATGGACGCCGATCTGAGGGGGCAGCAAAGAAGCTACTGACACGAAAGCCACGCTCTCGTGCTCTTCGATAGCGTTCTTCGCCATCCTTCAGCCATTGCTCGGCTAGGCCGAGACTAGTCCTCAATTCAAAAAGTTGGGCCTCCAGGGCCCTCTTTTCCTCTTTCTCGGCCGATCTCTTGGCTTTCTCTCTGTCTCTGTCCTGTTCTCTCTCAGCCCGTTCTCTCTCTCTATCTTCTCTTTCTAATTGAAGGGTGATTCTCAACTCCACAGCGTCCCTTGAAGAATCCTCATCTGGACGACGCTGTAGTTCTTCTTCCAGCTCAGTTATTCTAGCTTCCTTCTGAGTGGCATTTGCAAGTGCCTCTTGTGTTTCTTTCTCCTGCCACACATTTCATCTCAGGCAAATAGCAATACTTGAATAAGGGATGTTAAATGGTGAAATCCTCACCTGTACAGAAAGCATCCCCTTCTGCCTCTGCAGCCCGTTGTGTGGCATGAGCAAGTTGCTCGTGGAGTTGATCCAGCTCGGATGTGGGAATCCATAGACTGGAAGAAACACCATCTGCTCCCATCGCCGAAGAAACTGCATCAAGCTGAGCACGCTGCACATGTGGTGACATTAAGTGGTTAGCGCCCTGAATCTCAAAGCCTACCCGGAATATGTACTGAAATACTTACTGATGAACCTAGAGCCGCTCTGGTATCACTCAGCTCTTGCTCCGTGTCCGCCAGACGAGCTCGTAAGTTCGTTATTATAGTATCACGAACATCCTACAGTTATGGCTTTTGAGTTCACAAACAAAGAAAAAAAATTTTAAAACAACAAAATGTAGAAGATACAAACATGGTTTCCTTACCTCTACAAGCCCTCCAGGCTGGAGCCTTTCTGCATACATTGCTCTGTAGAGGCGTAGGTAATCATCGCTATCTTGTGCTTGAGATTCCACGAGTGTGCCTCCCCGTTGCCAATCTTCATATTGTTCGGGGAAGCGCACTCTCCAATCAACACAGGTGGCTGGTCCACGCGTCTGCCTTCCGACGCTAGGTGACATGGTCATATCCACCCATTCTTGAGCCAGCCCTAAGGTCCGCATAGCTAATCGCAGCCTGAGGGGCTCGATTTCATTTAAGCAATGGAGCCAGAGGTCCCGTCCAAATCGGGCGCGGCTTCCAACTACCCAAGGCTGGTCAACATCGACCATGTTCATGAAAGGCCTCCAGTTCACCTTTAATGGGTTGCACGTATCTTCTCAGTTAAAAAAAATGATGAAATAAATGAAAAAAAAATTAAAAAAAATTGAGAAAATAATTATCCTACCATCGTTGCAGGGAACTCTTGCAACTCTCGCCTGAACACCATCAGTTGGTAGGGTAAAGGTGCAGTGCTCATGATGGGTTGCCACCGTCTCGCTAGAGGGACCGTCAGTGGTCGACAGTGTCGAGCCCTCCCCATTGGAAGGTAATAGTAGCTCCACAGCTACACCATCATGTGTCATTGATGAAAACACAAACAAAAAGCAGAAAATAAAAACAAAACAAAAAATTTTCATTACCTGGATTAAAGGCGTAAACCCATTTAGTGTCATCTCTTTGTCTGTCCTTTGCGACAGACTTGTAAACAGATGTGCCAGCACAGCAGCTCCCCAGGCGTATTGTCCTACTCTTTCCAAGTCTACAAGCAGTTCTAAGAAATGACAGTGGATACTGTCTCCCTTGGACCCCAGCAACAACTTGCCTAATAGAAAGAGGAGGAACCTCCTCAGATCCATATTGGTCCGCTCCCAATTGCTGGTATCCATACAATACATAGCACGGGCACCTCTTTCTGCCCTTTCCATAAATTCTTCTATGGACTCATCATCACGCGGACGCATGTCAGTAAGCCCTAAAGCTTCCATGATCGATGCCCTGGCTACTGACCTGTTCTTCCGATTATCTAAGTCCATCCCCAACAAGTTATGGGCACCTTCACGGTAATCCGCGTAGGTGACACCAGTCACTGCTTCCCCATCCACTTTGAGGCCCGTGATTCGGACCACATCTTCCAAGCTGGGTACCATATGCCCCCACGGCATCAGGAATGCCCTACTTACCGGGTCCCATCTTTCACGTAGAGCTTGGATCAAGGCAAGGTCGATCTTGAGTGGCTCAATTCTGAGAAAGGGCCCGAATCCCATCATGTCCAACCTCGCTTTCTGGAAGTCCGGGAGCCCTCGATATGCAGCCACGACCAGCTCCCATGAGATGTGTGACTTCATCACACTCTGCACATACACCAGAAGTGAGAAATGGGAAGCTTTCCAAAGAAAGAACAGAGAAGAAGAAAGGAATGAAAGGAATCACTTACAAGCTGTGGTAGAGTCCTTTCACTCACAAGTCCTTCAACTTCAGAGAATCTCCTGGCACTACTGCCCGATCTACTCCTCTTCGAGGAGCGAGACGACTCCCCTTCAGCTCTGATGCTTGATTCACCCTCCATTCTGAACTTTGAGCAACACTCACTACTCCCCTTTGCAACCTTTTCACTCGACTCTACTCTCACAACTTCGATGTTCTCCAGTCGAGTGGGAAGGGGGGGTATTTATAGGATTGGAAAGCAAGGGATCTACATCTCTCACCATCACATCTAGCCATAGCCTTTGCGACACGTCATCCTCCCGTTAATCTCGCACCCACTCTACTATGTGGAGTGGTCAAGTCGGAGACGTGCTTTATTGACTTTCTCTCTCTTGTTGGTCCAAAGATTCGTTATGTTTATTGTCCCGTTGTGGCCACCTTTCGCATAACACACACATTGAGGGGACATTTCTGCGAGAAATCCGGCTCCGTAACTCACGTTGCCATCATTGGTCGATTCCTTTTGAAATAAATGAACATTGGGTCCCACTCCTTGTGTTAATTCCTGGCTTCTGATATGATTTCTTGTTTTAGTATGTTTATTTTTCAGTTGTCAGGCCAAGCTGCACCGACGCCCTCGTCATTTTACCCCGCCATCAGGTTGTATCCTTCCATCTCAACTATATTATCTCTTTACATGTCCTCTGATCTTTCTACTGTTTATGCCATTGAGGACAATGTCATTTAAGTTGGGGGGGGGGAGATAAAGTTCAAAAATTTCAAAAATTTCAAAAATTTCAACAAAATTTTTTCTTACTTTCTTGAATTTAAACAACAGTTTTCCCCGAGTTGAATTTCTTGATTCATGTCGCATGAAAAGTGATTCTAGAATGGAAATGACTAGAGAATAGGATGATGGATAATTTATTTACTCTAGCCATGGAAAACTGATTTAAAGAATCTCTTTAAAAGTTCAGATGCACTTTCAAAGAAAAAATAAAAGCACGTTGCACGCTAATGAAACAAGAAGGACAAGCCTTCTGTTATTTTAGACAGACTGTCTGATATTCTGCATTTTCTGAAGAAGAGATTTGTTAGAAGCTTTCTGCCATAGAAAAGTATGAGAAAAAAATAAAGCACCATGAAAAATGCTCCGATTCTGAGTAACCGGGCCTACTTCACCTAAGACGTGTTGAGGTTCGCGTCAAAAGGAAAAGGGAACTTGGATCTGTGGAACCGGGCCTACTTCACCTAAGACGTGTTGAGGTTCGCGTAAAACAGTGAAGGGTAGTGCAGCATCATGTGTGTAAAAAAAAAAACAGGGAAAAAGAAAAAGAAAAAAAAATATATATATATAGTGATCCCAAAAGGGACATATCAATAAGGCAGACAAAAAGCTAGTGTGCATTGAACGCTCTAAGTAAGAAGTGCAGAATTGAAAGGCATTTGTTCAGAATAGCAAGTGGAGGATGCAATTGTCTTCACTGTGGACTTAGCATTACACATGCACAAGTGCTACTGAATTTTGATTAGATTCTTGATCATGTACCTGAATTTCCGACATAAGGCTAGTCTGTGGTAATTACTCCAGAGTCCTGATCTTTAGTTAACTCTATAAAAGATGAACTGGAAATGAGGCCTGAATATCTTTAAACTCTTTGTAGTCCTAAATTTTTCATTATGTGCATTGCTAAGGGACTAGCAATGAGTAAGTTGGGGGGTGTGATTAGTGTGTATTTTTATCATTTAATTCATGAGTATATGCATTTTTATGAGCTTAATTGATATTAAATATACACTTCTCACACTTATTATTGATTTTGTATCAAACGTTTAATTTTCTAAAATTAAATAAATTTTCATGATAATTTTACGTATTTATGTGGGAACGCAGTTCGAGGAAAACTCCAAGAAAAAGAAAATAAAAGAAAATAAAAATTATATTTTGAATGGGCCAAAAGCTCGAGGATTGGTTTAAAAAGAAAAGAAAAAATTTTTAGAACAAAAAATAAAATTATTTGCTATTTTTTTGGAATTTTCTAAGTATATATAGATATATATATAGTTATATAGATATATATTTATATAATATATATATATATATATTAAAATTAAAAAAAAAAGAAAAAGTTCAAACCCGCCCCGCCCCCTTCCCGCCTTCGCCGCCCGGCACGGGCGACGAGGCCGGGCGAAGGGGCGGGCGGGGGGCTCGTGGCAGCCGGAGAGGGCGGCAGCGACGCTCGGCAGGCCGGGACACGCAGCGTGTGCCACGCGCACACGCGGCAAGCGCAGAGGCGGGCGGGCGCACGAGGGGCCCACGGCGGCCGGCCGCCTAACCGGCCGAACCATTCGGCGCAACGCGCCGGCAGAGAGAATAAGAGAGAAAGAGAGAAGAAAAGGGGCTATAAAAATTCCAAAAAAATCCGAAAAAAATCAGGAAAAATGACAAAAGGTTCAGCACATTCCAGCCTACCAAGTTGGGTCAAAAATTAGGTGCACTTGAGTGTTTTATATGAGCAAGAAGAGATTGTAAACCCTATATAAAGGGGGTATCACTTGTAATGAAATGAGTTAGTTGTTAGTTGTTAGAACTAGATGGAGTTAGGGAGAGAGCTAGCTATGGGCATTTGTAATGTAAGTTCTTTACATTTCTGAAGTTTTTGATTGTTGGAGTTGTGTTTTTCCAAGCTTTTTGAAGTCAAATTTGTAAGTTGAATTTATTGCAATACAAGTTTCATTTTGGAATTCAGTCTTTTCATAGCCTTATTTCTCATTATTGTGATCCTCATTTCAAATTCTTGTCTTCATAAAAGTTGTTCCTTTTTAAGTTTTCTTCAACTTCTCTGTTTAGCATTTCGTCAAATTCGTCCAAATTCATAGAGTTAATACCCATTTTCTTAAGTGCTGTCCTGTGCATTTACTGTTCATCCGTGGTGATACCTTCTTCCATTCATTCATTTTGAAGTCTTTCTAGTCCTCAAATAACTCTGAGTTCTTCATAAGAGTTGTTCCTCTCTTGTATCTCTAAGTTTTATTCTTCTTGCACTTTGTCAAATTCCTCTTCTTTTGAGCTTTAGAATTAAGTTTTCTAGGTGCTGGTTTTCTGTCAATTACTGTTCATCCGAACCAATAGGTCCTAGTTTTTCAAGTTTTTCCTTATCTTCCTTTCATTTTCTGTTTCTGTGTTCTTCATAAAAGTTCTTCCTTTTTCAATTCTCTACAACTTTCATGTTTTCAACTTTTTCCAATTCCATTCAGATTTCAAGTTATTTCATTTCTTCCAACCCCCATTTCCACTTGAATTCTGTTTTGTTTTCACCTTAAAGTTTCAAACTTGTTATATGCAAACCCGTTCTTCTTAAGTGTTTCAAACATACCCGAAGCGGTGATTCTTCTTCAAATCCTCTCACGGCGTCGACTTCCTAGGCGGAACGATCATCATCAAAGGCTCGGCGTGGAAACGACGACGTTCTTCACTCAATTGGCTAAATTTTCTTTACTTATCCCTTGTCATTTCAAGTTGTAATTTCATTTCCGTTAGTTGTAATCGCACTCAAAACCCAAAATTTTTTTTTTTTCAAAACACAAGCATATTTTCCAACTAAGAAAAATAACCAAATTCCTTCCCCGTGGGATCGACCCGTACTTACCATTATACTCATGCTTTCAAATCCATAAGTGAGTGAGTGCGGTTATAAATATTTGAAATTTGTGTGGCACGGCAATTTTAACAATGACTGTCGAGGCGACACCAGGCACAGATATCCCCCAGGATCTCACTCCCGACCTTCAAGTCGTACGATGGCCAGGGAGACCCGACCGACCACTACGACAGCTTCGATGCCCTAATGACCTTACGTGGGACGTCCGATGTAATCAAGTGTCGATCGTTCGTGACCACTCTGGTTCAGGGCGCTCAGGCTTGGTTCAGGGCCCTCGCCCCCGGCATCATCCACAACTTCAAGCAATTCAGGTGAGTATTCAAGGAAAGCTTCACCGGCAGCGGTCCACCCCGGTCAGTGGCGAGATTATTGGCCCTCAAGTAGGAACAGAGGGAGAAGTTGCGGGCTTATATCAACTGATTCAAATCGGAAGCCCTGCGCATCCCCCACCTAGATGTGGCCTCTGCCATCACCGCATTGACCGGGTGTACCTGCGACGAGAGCCTGCAGCGCGAGCTAGTGGTTCATCCTCCCGCCTCTCTTGCCGAGCTAGTGACCCTGGCCCTGCGCCATGCAGAGTGCGAGGAAGTCCTCAGCGTATGCCGAGGCACGACAGGCTCGGGTCGGGAGGGGGACAGAAAGCGACCGTCCGAGCAAAGGTCGGGTCAAGGAAAGAAGCGGAACCAGGACGGAGACCATAAAGAGCCATCCCGGAAGTTCGAGCGGTATACCCCCCTTACCGCCCCCATCTACGAAATCTATGAAGACATCAAAGGCTCGGGCCTCCTCAACCAACCCGAGCCTATGAAGGCCAAGCATCGCAATCGTCACAAGTATTGCCTGTTCCACAGCGATCACGGGCATCAAACCAGCGATTGCCATCAACTTCAAGACAAGATCAAGCGCCTCATCCGCCAGGGACACCTATCCCGATATGTGTCCAGGCAGAAGGAAGACCGAGGTCCCCCTAAAGAGATCGATAATGCCCCCCGTGGAGTCCACATCAACATCATTGCAGGTGGCACGGCATCAGGCAGAGATAGCAGCCGAGGAAGAAAGCGTCACGCCGAGCGGGCGAGCTGGGCCTCTGCTGAGCCCCCTAAGGCCTCGCAGGCGAGCGAACCACAGACCCTGGTATTCTCCGACCAGGACCTGAAAGGGTTAACCACCCCGCACGACGACGCTCTCGTTGTGTCGACTACAATAAACCATTGTAACGTAGACAAGATCTTAGTTGACAATGGTAGTGCCCCTGATGTATTATCCTATGAATGTTTCCTCAAGATGGGAGAGAATCCATCTAAACTCCCCCCGATCCGAACCCCCCTCTGTGGGTTCAACGGCCAGGCAACTTATCCCGAGGGAGCCCTGAGCCTTCCAGTTACTATCGGCACCCTGCCCAAAATCGTTACGGTTATGGTAGACTTCATCGTGATTAAAGGGATGACGGCATATAATGCCATCTTCGGATGAGGTATCTCAGCTGAATGAGAGCGGTGCCCTCTACCTTTCACCAAAAAATGAAGTTCCCAACCAAGTATGGTGTGGGGGAAGTCCGAGGTAACCAGGCATTGGCTAGACGATGTTATATAATCTCGGTCGAAGCCACTAGGCCGAAAGGGAAAAATAAAGGAGTAAAAGGAGCTGAAGAGGGACCCGCAACATCTGAGCCAGGTGGCGAGTTGCTAACGGTCTTCCTTAACGGTGACCCGACTCTAGGAGTAAAGATCGGAGCCGATCTACCGCTTGAGGAACAAGAAAAATATAAGGATTTCCTTGCCCAGTACATCCAAGTCTTTACATGGTCTGATGAGCACCTTCCTGGGATCCCGGGAGATGTGGTGATGCACAAGCTCAACCTCGACCCAACGGTGAAGCCAGTCCAACAACGCAGGAGAAAGCATGCCCCGGAGAAGCAAGCGGTCATCAAAGAGCAAGTCATCAAGGGGCAGAAGACTAGCCTTTTTCTTTCGGTCCTGTACCCTACGTGGCTCGCCAACGTCGTCCTAGTGCCAGAGGCTTCTGGGAAATGGCTAATGTGCGTGGACTTCACCGACCTCAACAAGGTAACCCCAAAGGATTGCTACCTGCTGCCGAGCATTGATCAACTGGTCGATTCAACCTCCGGCAATGAGCTGCTCAGCTTCCTGGATGCCTACTCCGGCTACCATCAGATCAGGATGGACCCGGAAGACATTGAGAAGACCGCCTTCATCACTGACTTCGGCGTACACTGCTACACCCGAATGTCGTTCGGGTTAAAGAACGTCGGAGCGACATATTAGAGATTGATCAACCACATTTTCGAAGGACAGCTCAGTCGGAACGTCGAGGCCTACATTGATGACATGCTCGTCAAAATGCCGAAGGCCAAAGACCACCATGCCGACTTAGCCGAGACCTTCGACACCCTTCTGAAGTGCAACATGAAGCTCAACCCTGCCAAATGTGCCTTCGGAGTCAGATCCAGGAAGTTCCTTGGCTTCCTGGTAACTTAGCGTAGGATTGAAGCCAACCCCGACAAGGTCTAGGCCATCCTGGACATGCGGCCGCCCACCTGCATCAAGGACATCCAACGCCTTATGGGGCGCATTGTTGCGCTCAACCGTTTCCTGTCCCGAGCGGCCGAACGATGCTTACCCTTCTTCAAATTGTTGAGGGGACCCAAAATGGCATCGGCTACGTTCGCCTAGGATGAGGAATGTCAGAAGGCATTCGCCGAACTCATGGAATTCTTGGCCTCACCCCCGGTACTGTCCAAGCCGGTCTAAGGCGAAGCTCTATACCTCTATCTCTCGGCGACCCCTTCTACAGTGAGCTCGGCCCTAGTCAGGAATGACGCAGGGATCGAGAGACCAGTTTACTATGCCAGCAGGGTGCTTAATGAGGCTGAGAGAAGGTACCCCGCAACCGAGAAACTCGTGCTAGCATTGGTTACCTCAGCCAAGCACCTCCGACCCTACTTTCAAGGGCACTCCATCGTCGTATTGACCGGTGAACCTCTGAAGAAGATTCTCTTTCACCCTGAAGCCTCGGGACGCCTTGTCAAATGGGCGATCATGCTTGGGGCCTACGACATCTCGTACTACCCCCACTCGGCCATCAAAGGACAGGCTCTCACAGACTTCATCGTCAAAAGCACAGTCCCGATTGAAGAAGTACCTCCACCAGCACCCGGGCCCACTTGGGATCTGTTTGTCGACGGGTCCTCCAACTCGGCCGGATGCGGCGCCGATGTCCTTCTCAAATCCCCCAAAGGAGCGGTGCTGCGGTACGCCCTGAAGTTCAACTTCCAAGCATCCAACAACGCCTCCGAATACGAAGCCCTTATCTCAGGGGCCAAGATGGCTCGACGACTAGGGGCCGAGCGAGTCAGGATCCACACTGACTCCCAATTGGTCGCTAGCCAGGTCAATGGTGATTACGAAGCTCGGGAAGGACAAATGGTCAAGTACCTCCAGACAGTCAAGAGGATGGCCCAACTCTTCGAGAGCTTTGAGGTAGTCCGGATAGCTCGGGAGGAAAACTCCCGAGCGGATGCCCTCTCTCGACTGGCCTCCTCGCTCGACCCCACAGGTACACGATCGGTCTTTCTCGAAGAGCTCGAGCGACCGAGCATCGAGTCCGAGCTTATGACCGTTGACCCGACACCTCCGAGCGGCTGGCGGACTCCCTACATATCCTGGCTCTGGGATTCTAAAGAGCCCACCGACCCTCGGGAGGCTCGGAAGCTCAAGTACCATGCTCGGCATTTCGTCACGCTGGACAATGCCTTGTACCGCAGATCTTTCTCCGGCCCCCTCCTAAAGTGCATCAACGCCGACAAAGCTAGCTGAGCGGTTCAGGAAGTACACGAAGGCATCTGCGGAGCGCACTAAGGAGGAAGATCGCTCGCTAGGATCTTGCTTCGGCAGGGTTATTGGTGGCCCACTCTCCAGCGTGACTGCAAGACCTACATACAGAAGTGCGACTGATGTCAACGCTTCGATCACCTGATCCACCAGCCCGCCGCGGAGCTCATCACCCTTGCCGAGCCATACCCTTTCGCTCGGTGGGGGATCGACATCTTGGGGCCATTCCCCATGGCTCAAGCTCAGAAGAAGTTTGTCATCATTGCCATCAACTATTTCACTAAGTAGATCGAGGCCGAAGCCACTACCAGGATCACCGAATCAGTCGTATGGAGTTTTGTTTGAAAGTTGATCATCTATCGCTACGGTGTCCCCCGAGTGATCGTGAGCGATAACGGTCGGCAGTTTGATTCTCATTACTTCAAAGACAGATGTGCCGACCTTAACATTCACAATCACTTCACTTCAGTAGCCCACCCTGAGGCTAACGGACTGGTCAAGAATGCCAATAAGACTATCTTAAAAGGCATCAACACCAGACTCGGCAAGGCCAAGGGAAGCTGGCTTGAGAAATTACCGAGCGTACTATGGTCGCACCGAACTACTCCGAGAACGGCCACCGGTGAAACACCCTTTCAGCTGGTATATGGCACGGATGCCGTAATTCCGTTGGAGGTCGGCAATCCCTCTCTCTGAGTCGTCTACTTCAAACCTGAGGTAAATGAGCAGAAACTGCGAGAGAACCTCGACTTAGCGGATGAGATCCGAGAGATTGCAAGTATCCGAGCAACGGAATACCAACGACGCATCACTTGTTACTACAACTCCAGAGTCCGAGACAGACACTTCCAGCTGGGAGACTTCATCCTAAGAAAGGCCGAAGCATCTTGACCACTAGAGGTGGCGGGGAAGCTGGCCCCTACCTGGGAAGGCCCCTACCAAGTGGTCGAGACGCTCAGGAAAGTAGCATACCGACTGTCCACCATGGAAGGAACACTCATCCCTCAGACATGGAACGCGACAAATCTTCGCAAGTTCTACTTTTGATCATTTGGCAAGTATGCACATGTAAGCAAAGTAGAATAAATGCAATTCTTCTTTTCTTATTAAACTTTGATGTACAACAAGTAGGCCGCAGCCAATACAATATACATGTACAAACATTACACCCTCTGGCACTATAACGTGAGCAGAACGCTCGGCCAACCCGGTAGACACTCCTACGTCCAGCCACTAACTCTGCCTTGTGCGGAAATTGGCTCGGACAAAGGATCGCTGGCCCTGTTGGTTTGAGAAAAGCTTGGAAGAACAACAAAAAGAGAGGGGAGAAGAGGAAGGAATATAAGTGAAGGCCTCCTCTCTGCCAACTCTTTGGAAGGCAGAGAGAGCAGGCATCCTCCAAAGAGTGAAGGAGGAGGGAGAAAAAGAAAATGACAGAGATGGACGAGGAGGTAGGGGGAGGCCAAAAAAGGAGGGAGCTTAATTAGCTCCTCCCTCCCCTCAGAATAACGTCGGTGGGTCAGGGACATGAGGGCAACATGCTCCGGCATGACGAACCCTCTCCCAGAGTGATCCCCGACTGACGAACCCTCTTCCAGACTAAAGCAGCAGGAGCTTCTCTCCTATCGCCATCTGCATCATCGTCTTCTGAAGCGCCTTCCATGCCCCGCCAAGACTGACAACACAACGCCTCGCAGAAGGGAAAGAAGGAGAAACCGCCAGGGATGGCCTTAAGCGATGAAATGAAAAGGAGACGCCCCTCGGACCTTTTATAGGCCGAAGGGGGAGCTGATCACCTTAAATGACTCTCCCCTTACAAAACATGCTAAAAGGGCTTTCCCTGAGATGGTTACCTCATTTCCCAAACATCCCGCCAGCGGGACGCGCGAAGCGGCAAGTCATTAAGGGCGATATGGAAAAATGGAAAGGTGCCAGTGCCATGTCAGATATTTGACAGATTGGCACGCGTGATATCTATAGAGAAAATCAGCGCCTTCTCCAATGACTACGGATCCAATAGTCAAATCACACCAAAAGTGGTAAGAAACAGTCAATTCAACATTTAGTACTGCCGCTATTATATTTTTCAAAAAAAGCCTTACCCAGCTACATAAGGGAAAGAAAAAAGAAAGAGAAGAGCTATTACATCAGGCCTCAAGCACATCTTCAGGCTCGGTAGGAAAGGCTTCTTCAGCACCAGACGATCTGCCCCCAGTAGTCTCAGCGACGGCCGACCCAGGCATTGACCCCACCTGTGTGGGAACTGTCTCGATCATGCGTCCTCCTGAGGCTGCTGGAGTTGGCGATCGCTCGGACGAGGTCGAAGACTCCCGACCCTCCTCTTTGCTCGATGTATAATGGGAAGAGTCGGTCGAACCCCAGTCCGAGTCATAGCGTTCCCCAGAAGGAAAAATGAGCCTAGACGCTTGGGCCTCTGCCTCTATGACGGCCCGATCGAAGCCCTGGGAGATGCCCTTCCGAAGCCCCTGACGGTAGCCTGACTCGTAGTAAGGAAAGGTCGCCTGTTGAAGAGCTGCCTGATAAGCCTCTGAGCACCTATGTTGCTCGAGAGCTTCTATCTCAGCTAGCTCTACCTTCCTCTCGAGCTCAGCTATCCGCTGCTCAGACTCGGACAGCCTTCTCTCGGCCTTGGACCTTGCCACCTCGGCCGCTCAGACTCGGTCCTCGAACTCCTTCCGCTCGACCTTCCATTGATTGTCGCGCTCGACTTGGATTTTGCGCTCCGCCTCCAGGAGCTCATTCTTCTGATCGACCATACGATGGGCCTGGGCCAGCTGCTCCGCCAACGACCAAGCCTCCGCTTGGCTCGACTGCGCCAACGCCCGGAGCGGGGCAACCTCCCGTCGAAAGTCCCCAAGATCGAGGTTCAGACGCTCGACCTTCCGATCAAGTGCACCGCGGGCCCACGAAAGGGTCTCCCGCTCCGACTCCACCCGAGCGTACCCATCCACTGCTTCAGCTCCCAACTGGGCCAAGACCAGCCCACCCTCCATAAGTTGCTCGAAATGCGAGGAGGGGGGACCCTTCCGGACTTTCCCCCGCAAGTCTTGTGAAGCTAGGGAATGGCACGCCCGGTACAGAGAAGCCCGGACGCTGAAGGCACTGGTCGAGGGAAGGGAAACTCTCACCAGAGCAGTCGGGATTGAGGCACCTCCCCTGGGCAACCCCTTCCCGGGGGCCCCACCGGTTGGCTTGAGATGAGCGGCCCCTCCGCGTACCTCCCCAGCCTCGGTCGGCTGGGATTGAGTCGCTTCCTCCTGCGACCCCCCAGCCTCGACTGGCTCGGACCAGGCCCCCTCATCTGGTGGCCCCTCTGCTTCGCTCGGCGCCTCAACATCGGCTGTGACCCCTTCATCGCCAGCCCCCTCTTGCTCGTAAGAGGGGAGAGTCGACAGGGAATCCTCATTGGACGGGCGGGCGACCTCTGCTTTCCTCTCCCGCTTCTTCTCAGTAGATTGAGCCTGCATTGAAGACCACAACAACTTGGCCACGGGATCCTTACGCTTAACCCCCCGGCATTCGGAAGTATCATCCTGGGCCACCCGCTTGCCCTTATCCCAGGCGCGGGATGAGCCCTCCGAAGCTTGAAGATCACTTGGACCCGGCGTCTCGTCTAAGTCGATGCCCTCCAGCTCGACTGGCAGTGCCTCCTCCTCAACTGTTCACCTCGTATTTGAACCAAGGAGAGTAAATTTAGAGAAGGAAGGCCCTTACTTGGCAAGAAAGAGAATAAGCCCCTGAACTCCTCACCTGTCGACAACAACACTCGAGAAAGGTACCCCTCGATGTTGGACGAGGTCACCAAATCAGCAGTTTCTCGGTGACTCTGCTGAAGGATGGCAGCCTCCTTCTCCACCTCCAGGGAGACCACGGTCTGCTTTGGAGGGATATTCGGGTGAAAATTGGGCACCGTCGAGAAATTCCAGACCACACCGATCGCCGACGCACCCACCCAGAAATATTGGGTCTTCCACCCCTTATGAAAAGAATCTTTCACAGAAAGGGACACACAACTCCTTCCCTGCTTCGCTTGAATGTAGAAGAAGCCCTTCCCCGCAAAAGGATTCTCCTTCAACTCAAAGAAATAATGAAAGAGGTCCAGCGAGGCAAGCACCCCACACTGGCCACAAAGGAAAATGAAGGAGAAGATGAAGGTATAAGAGTTGGAGACCAGCTGGACAGGAGCCAGCCGGTAGAACTGAAGCAACTCGGCAACAAAGGAATGGAGGGGCAGACGAAAGCCGCACTTCCAGGCCAAGAGGAAGGAACAAAAGAAGCCGGAATGAGTGGCCGGGCTAGACTCATGCGGCTCAGGCGCTAGGAACTGGAACCGCCAAGGCAGCCCATAATGGTTCTCCAGCCACTTCACATCAACCTGCCCCAGCTCACTGCGGAGAGGCTCCGATGATACCAAGAAAGCCCTTGGGGCCTAATCTCTCAGCCGCCCCTTGGCCTCATGACGATGGTCCGCCATGGAGCAGAGAGAAGAATTGGAAGAAGGAAGGGGAAAGCTCTGAATCAGAGGACTCCGAAGCTAACGAATCACCGCCTCAGGATGCTCCCCTAGCTCCGTTGGCCGCAACGATTCTCCACTCTTCCGAACTGATCTCACAGCAAAGGAACCCCCCTTAAATATAAATGCAAAGAGAGGCAAAACCCTAAACCCCAGAGATAAAGGGATGCAAAAACACGCAATGCTTAAACCGGAGGCGGCGCGGCGATCCGATCTCCCGAGGAGGGGCCTTCTCTTATTCATCATAACGGGCATATTTTCAAGGCAAGCCGCATCATGTGGCCCCTACCAGAGAGAGATCTCTACCCAACGAGAGCCACAAAAAGTCCATCCCAAATGCTACTTGTCCGAGCCTAATTTTGGCTCGGGAGTAGGAGGGGGATAAGTGGAGAGGGGAAATCTCATCGCCCATACGGAGAGGCCAAACGAGGTTTACATCTGACCAAACGAGGCCCAACTCCTCGAAGTGGCATCCCCCGGGCCCACTTAGTATAAAGCCCCAAAACTCACTCGGTACAAGCGCTTCCTAGGCGGCCTTCGAGTTGGGAAGTCCAAGCATCAGTTCGATTGGGAAAGCTCCCCCAGAGCCCCCTATTCCCCGTCCCGACCATGCACTCATTGCTCGGGAGACCACTCCTGGGCAAGTGCCTATCGCTCGGGCTCACTGATGGAAACTTATTAGTACGACCGTTGCGAGTCCCTTAATGGCAGGAAGCTCAAGGGGATAAGGGAGACCAAGAGCCTGCGTGCTATAAGGAGCCTGCATGAAAGACGTAACCCCCCTGAGACTCCTCCGCTTACAAGGACTAGTCATACAATGGGCCACTATTTAAACTGGAAAAGCTCTACTACAAGAGGTAAGCAAGGCAAGAGCCAAAAACCCTAAGCAGGAACCACTTCACCTTTTGGTGGATAGGGATCTCGTGCTCCCACCTTCCTCCTAACTATTCCCTTCGCACCAAAGCTCTACTACTTTGCTGACTTAAGCATTGGAGGGTCTTCCCCGGGGATCTATCCCTAGGCACCTCTGACTCATTTCCCTTCTTGCAGTTCACACTTCAAGGGTACGTGGTCATCCTCTTCCCCGCTCAGGAGCAGTGCGAGATCACCCCTCTTTAGTTCGTTTAATTATTTATTGGTTAGTTTATTGGGCGTGCCAGTTACCAGAGTGACAATTTATTATGCGCTCGATCTGACGTGGTCAGTCGATTGTGAGGTTCGAGTCTGGACCGGAAGTCCGCCATACCATAAAGGTTATGACGTTAATTACGTCCTTCAGAGGAAGGACATCCCTTGATTAGTCGCTAAAGTAGGAGAGACCTAGGGGCGGATCTAAATGTGACTGTTACACTTCTTCTTATGCAGGATAAAACATATGTAACAATGATTGTATGATTATGATTTATTCTGATTCATTAGCCTGTTTCCTGGTACGAGACGGAGAACTTAAGTCTGAGGACCACCATCACGCATAGTGAGGGCCTTCGTCCAGGCGTGACCTGACTTTTGACCACACACCATTTGATATACCAGGGAGAATGAGGGAATGATTGTGGGTTTGTTTGATTATCTTGCAAACGTTGCAGAGGGAGACACGTCATTTCCCATGAGGGTAGGTAAGCATAAATGAAACAATAACATTTATGTTATTAGAACAAAGTGACGTTACATGCTCATTTATTGATCCCATTTACATAATTCGCGGAATGATTCCGGCAACATATCCCCTTATCTTGGATCATGCCAAGAGGGAATAGGAAATCATCCACATAGAGGCGGGATGGAATCCATAAAGGATCGAGGCATGCCAATGCCTGAACATCACGAGGTGGGACAAAACCAAAAATAGTATTCATACACCGAGGTATTTGATATCGTTGTTCCCTAAAAAAAAGGGAGTCAGTGGAGGCCATGCAGAGGCAGGACTCTTAGACTCACTGGGGTTTAGAGATGATGCGGCACAACGAAGATCAGAATTCATTTCGGCAGCATCTCCCCTTATTTTGGACTATGCCAAGGGGATATAGGACATCCATCCACGGAGTGCAGGGATGGAAGTCGAAGAAAGCGGGCGTTGCCTGATATCCAAGAGAATCAATATGAGATGGGACAATGCCCACTTATCATGGTGTTTGTTAATATTCCCTTAACGGAACCCTTGGAGAACATGCAGTGGCAGAACTCCGTGGGCCAGTAGGGCTTAGAAAATAAATATCATACTCGGTAGAATGTAGGGGTAAAGCCCTGTTAATTTAACTCCCATGGGTTTGGGTGAAAGGCTGTTATTCCTCCATGGGATGTTATGGGTTCTAAACGAATGGTAATAAGGCTTGGAGCACTGGGCTTCAAGGTTCATGGGCGGTTGCTGGATGGAAGAATTGATGGTCACAGGGATCGGCTCTGAAGGGCATCGGCGCGATGGGGACTCGGCGTGATGGGATTCGGCACCACAGCGGGGGAACGGCCTAGGAGGACTGGAGGAGGGGTGATCGGCGCATAGACAGCCCGGCCCGGGCAGTCATCGGAGCGCCTGCCACTCGGCGTGCCTGCCACTCGGCGAGGAACCCGCTCCGAGAGAGCACCGCGTCGGGAAGGTAATTAGGGCGCCGATAGGAGAGATTTGAGGATTTAGGGCTTTTTGAGGTTATGGATTTTTGGGGGTTTTCTTTTGAAGCTTTATTCAAGGGCTTTGTGAAGGTTGGAGAATATTGAAACTAGTTTTGGAATAGATCATCCCGAGGAGGTGAGGAACTTCGCACTGGAGCACCACTGGGAGCCGGGTTATTTATTGGATCGTGTGAACTTTGATTTGAATGTATCTCGCACTACTTCGCGAATGAGAAGCCATGAGATGGACTGTCTCAGGCTCCCACTACGATTGCAAGGTTGGGAAAATAACGGCGAGGCAATAGAAACTGATCCACATAATCTGAGAGGTGTGTATACACAGCAGAGTCAAAATATGCACATAACAACTATCGAATACAATAGTGCTCAGAAGGGGGAGAGATATAGAGGGTCTCAGACCCTAATGATTCATTTCATTCAATAAAACGTACATATTCGATATAGAAAGAAATAGACTATATGATTGCACACATAGACTAACGACTCTTGAAGATCTATCGGACTCCACCGACGCTTGACATCAACAGAGAGTAGTACTCAGAAGAAGGGATCAAAAAGATGCTAGAATAAAGGATGGGGAGGGGAAAATGAAGCCCTTGGGGGCATTAACAGATAAACACTCCCACCTCTTATCTCTTCCGCTCACACTTCTGCTAATCTTTCCTTTCTGCTCTCTGCTTCTCTTTTCTCTTAGCCAACCGTAGGACAGAAAGGCCTGTGATCTCCTTTTCTTTTCTTCTTTTCCTTTCTCTCTTCCTCTTTCTGTATATCTCTGTCTCTGTGTATCTCTGTCTCTATGTATCTCTGTCTCTGTCTCCTTTATATCTTCTAAGACATGGGGTTTATATAGGGGATTTGGCTTTCTTCACTCGGTGCAAGGGGCCCTCGGCGTGGTGCGGCATCGGCGCGCCGCTTCCACCATCTAATTGGCGCCAATAGCTCTCGGTGCGCTTGCTTCTCTCCTGTTTGTGTTGGGCTTAAGCCCATTTGCTTCACGAACCGGCGCCACCCATGGGCTTTGAATAGTTGGGCCTTCTTTGTTGACCATGTGGGCTCCTACAACAATTATATTCATTCTTTGCAGCTCATTTATTAACTTGCATCCATAATATGTGACAAGCTATGTGAATCCCATCCTATGAGCATCAGAATATTCTAAAGATCCTTTTCAGCAGGCAGATGATTGCCCGAGGCTTGGCATAGTCTTAATTAGCCTGACTATCAGAATGATAGCAGTGCTGGGCAGTAGTTTGGCCAGAAAGGGCTTCAGCCGAACAGAGTGTCGGTGGTAACGCATCTTCTTCTATTCTGATTCGCAGAACTGCCTGGGATGACATAGGAACTGCACCCTTGGTTGATCGTCAAAGCCCCGAGGTTGCTTTGACTTCTTCTTTTATCTTTGTACATTTTAGGTGTCAACAAGGTCTCAATGAAGAAAGTATGATGTGACACCACTACGGGGTATGCAGCAAGCCAAAAGTAAACTTAGGACCTATTCCGCATTCACAATCACATAACAATTAAGTTGATAAATCCGGACCAAAACGCCGTCGCACACATGTGAGCCCGGGGTGACTATAGGATGCTAAGGGGAGGTGAAGGATCAAGACCCTTGCTGGTAGAGTGCCAGCAGGGCTAGGGTTGCCCTCCCGAGGGTACGTAGCCCACGCTTATGGGGCTGGCCGGTGCCAATTGGGGCACTAGGTCCCACTCGCTTACTTTAACCACGGTGACCACACTATGAAGGTGGAACCGGGATCGGACACTCGCTCGCATGCACAACGGGGCTATGTCTACGGATATTAAACAAACAAGCACTAAGAATAATGGAGCAAAGTTTAGAGCTCACCTGGTTGGTTTGAAGAAACCAACCCCGTTCGGAGACGAGGGCGAGCGGGGAAGTGTGGATCCCGCACACTGCGCCGATGTCGCTTGAGCTGCTTAGTACATGAACTACTCCTCACGCAGGAGGGTTGGATTAGGGGTGGGGAAATCAAACTTACATCAAACACTACCTCCACGCAGGGAGGGGCGCTAAGCTGGCCAGGCGGAAGGGGAAAACTTGCCAACGATGAAGGAGTGGAAGCCGTCGAAGGTTCTGTTCACTTGCTGTGAGAGGAAACAGGTCGCCACTGCCGCAGTCGTAGTTCGTCCTCAGGAATTTTTCCGGTGACGAGACCAAGGGGGAATTCTTTGTAACAGGGATGGGGACACCTCTGAATTTTAGCGAATTCTTCTGGCGTCGTCGCTGGCCGCGGCGGTGGCTCGAACAGGATGAGGGATTCTGATGCTGACGGCTTCAGGTCTGAGGCAGTAGGATGCAGAGGTTGCCACAGATGCTCCCGGATGTCGAATTACGAACCGTCAGAGTTTCCGGAATTGTGGAAGAAGCCTCTGCACAGGAAAACTGACGGAAACTCTTTCTGAAGTCGGGGTGGACTGGGGGATGGCGACGATCAGTCACTGGTCGCTGCAGACAGCAGGAGGCAGACCCGCGTGACTGAGGGAGAAAATTCGGAACTCTGGTTCCTGGATGCCGAACGAGGTCCCGTTTCTTGCTCCTGATCGGGGACATGGGAAGGAAGAACTTTGTTGTAGAACTTTCTGTCGGGTTCCTTCGCTGTTGGTCGTGAAGCTGCCACCAATCGGGCTCAGGCTCTCTGCAGAGGATGTCTGGCGCAGTTGTGGTAGAACAGCTCTCCCGGTTGGCCACGAACTTGGAACGGGATGATTCCACCTCGCTTGCGAAGGGGACTCGCAGACCTTTCCGTCGATGTAGGCCACGCCTCTGGATGTAGCTTTATGACTCCAGGGACACTTCTGCTAGTTGCAACCCTTTTCTGCCACCTGCAGACTGATCAAGATGAAGAGAAGGGATGGTGGTGGAACTAGGGATAGGGATGGGGATTGGCAATATTGGAGATGGTGGGGTGGAGGGTCGATGGGAGAGAGAGTGTAGGGGTGTGGAGAGGAATGGGGCTGGGGAGATGGAGGTCCTAGAGGGGGGAGGGGAGAGGAGGCCGCGGCTAGGTGAGAGGGGAATGAGGGGGTCGGCCAAGTGGGGAGGTGAGTGGGTGGAGAGGGATGCGCAAGTTTGAAGTGGGGGGGGGGTTTGAATGCTTGGGGATATGAAAGGATATGTGGGGAAGTGGAGGGGTTGCTTGGGGGAGAGGGATGGTTGCCTTGGAGGTGGGGAAGGTGTGTGGGGGATTGGAAGAGTCACTTGGGAATGTGGAAGTGTTAATGGGAGTTATGGACCTAGGGGATGTGAAAGGGTGGGGGCTGAGGTGGCTGCTGATGTGGCAAGTGGGGAAGGTGAAGGGGCAGGTGCGCCCTAGGGAGAGAGAGAGAAGGAGAGAGAAGGGGTCCGCCCCCTGAAGAGAGAGAGAGAGAGAGAGAGAGAGAGAGAGAAAGCTAGAGAGAGAGGGGGGAGATGCACTTATGCTCAAAATACTCAATAATTCATTAACCTTCTCATGTGGGAGTTGGGGTCCTATATATAGGGATCCCAACTTTGTACAAAAGCCCCTGAGAATAGTACAAAAGACAGATAACCAAGGTGCAAGAAGGGGTGCTCATGGGCCTAGCTCCTCTAGATGGGCCACAAAGCCAAACAAGCCCAATATGTTGATCCACTAATATGAGCACCTAGGACATGACTCAAAATACATCAAAAAGACTCAAGAAAAGGGAAAATACATCAAGATGTCCATAGTAATAAACTCTAATGTCGTTGAGGACCCATCAAGTCGTGCAGTCGCAGCCTACCCGTCTCCAGAAGGGAGAGGGGTGTCTAGCCAGAGGGAACGCTGGGTGATGTCCCCATCAACTCCCCCGGGCTGTGAAGAACTCGACTCTGTCGAGAAAGGGTCCTCTCGGCTGCGGTAATGCTCCAGGAGGTCGGGGTCCAGCTGCTGAAGATCCTCCCTGCTCACCCATGAATCATCTGAAGGGGGCCGGCCCTTCCACCTGACCAAGTATCGCTCGTACGCTTTGCTCCGGGTGACAGTGACCTGTTCATCCAATATCCACTCTATTTGCTCCCGTTGGCCTCTCTGGATTGGTGGAACTCTCTCATGAGTGGTGGCTCTCTCAGAAGGTGGAACAGGCTCAATTTCCTCACTGGGTGTCACCGTGGGTCCCCTATATGGCACCAAGTCAGCCACATTGAATGTGGGACTTACTGCGTACTCCTCGGGGAGGTCCAACACGTAAGCGTTCGTGCCAATCCTCTTTAAAACCTGGAAGGGGCCTGATCCACGCGACCTCAGTTTGGAGACATTCCCAGGGGAAAGCCTTTCAGTTCTTACCATCACATAATCACCTACGTGAAACTCCTGGTGGCGACGGTGGGAATCGGCCGACTTTTTATACACCTCATTGCTTTTGTTAATGTGTTTGCGAATTTCTTCATGCAATTCTTTCATGTGTTGGGCAAATGACTCAGCACTAATAGACACTCTAGCATGTGGTGGCAAAGGAATGAGATCTGTAGGCTTTCTAGGTTTGTACCCATGCACAACTTCAAATGGGCTCATCCCTATCGACCTATTCATTGAATTGTTGTATGCAAACTCTGCCTGGGGTAATATGAGATCCCAATTCCCGGGGCGATCCTCAACAAGACACTGGAGTAGATTCCCAAGGCTCCTATTAATGACTTCGGTCTGGCCGTCAGTTTGAGGGTGATAGGCCGTGGAAAATTTGAGAAGGGTCCCCATTAGGTGCCAGAGAGTCTTCCAGAAATAGCTGGTGAATTTGACATCCCTATCAGAAATGATGGTCTTGGGTAGACCATGGAGGCGAACTACCTCATCGAAGAATAGGCGGGCCACATGAGAGGCGTAAGAAGTTTTGGAGCAGGGGATGAAATGGGCCATCTTAGAAAACCTATCCACTACTACAAAGATTGAATCATGCCTTTTTTGAGTCCTAGGTAGGCTTAAGACGAAGTCCATGCTTAAGTCTTGCCAAGGGCGGTCAGGGACAGGGAGTGGTGTGTAGAGGCCAGTGTTCTGCCTTGTTTGCTTGGCTGAGGCACATATCCGGCACTGTCCTACAATTTTGGCTACGTCCCTTTTGAGACTTGGCCAGTAGAACTGACCCTCAACCAAAGCAATGGTCTTATGCACCCCAAAATGCCCAGCAAGGCCTCCTGCATGTAACTCCCAGATCAGGAAGTCCCGTAGAGAGGTTCTAGGTATGCAAAGTCTATGGCCTTTGAAAATGAACCCGTCCTCTAAGATGAACCCTTGATGTTCCCTAGGTGAGAGGGTGGACAGAGTGGTATGGATTCGACCAAAGTCTGGGCAATCAGAGTACTCTTCCTTGAGTCTTTCAAATCCTATGACTTCCACCCGAATAGTAGCTAGCAAGGAAATTCTCCTACTGAGGGCATCGGCAGCACGGTTTTCACTTTCGGCCTTATGTTTGATCACAAATGTGTAGGCCTGGATGTATTCGACCCATCGGGCATGCCGAGCATTCAGTTTCTGCTGGGAATTGAGGTATTTCAGGGCCTCATGGTCAGAGAATATGACAAATTCTTTCGGCAAGAGGTAGTGTCTCCAGTGCCAGAGGGATTGAACCACGGCATAAAATTCCTTGTCGTAGGTGGAGTATCTCATCCTGGCATCACACAACTTCTCACTAAAATAGGCCACTGGATGTCCTTCCTGGCTAAGGATCCCGCCAATTCCTACCCCGAAGGCATCACAAGTCACCTCAAAGACTTTGGAGAAGTCAGGGAGGCATAGTACAGGGGCTTGGGTCATCCTCTCCTTGAGTTCTTGGAAGGCTCTAGTTGCGGACTTGGTCCACACAAAGGTCCCCTTTTTGAGGCAGTCGGTGATAGGGGCTGTGACTGTGCTAAACCCACGGATGAACCGTCGGTAAAAGGTGGCTAGCCCATGAAAGCTCCGGACTTCATGGAGAGTGCGGGGTTCCGGCCAATCGAGGATGGCTTGGACCTTTTCAGGGTCCATGGATACTCCTTCGGTGGAGACAACATACCCAAGGAAGGTAATGGACTTTGTCATGAATTGACATTTTCCAAAATTGGCAAAGAGGCTCTCCTTCCTAAGAGTGGTGCAAACTTGCCTAAGGTGACTGAGATGGGCTTCTTTGGACTGGCTGTAGATGAGGATGTCATCAAAATAGACTACCAGGAAGACTCTAATGTAGGGCCTAAGGACCTCGGTCATAAGGCGCATAAAGGTGCTTGGGGCATTAGAGAGCCCAAAAGGCATCACCAGCCATTCATAGAGCCCATCCTTGATTTTAAAGGCTATTTTCCATTCATCTCCTAGCCTTATCCTAACCTGATGATAGCCACTTTTGAGATCTATTTTGGAGAAAATGGTGGCCCCGGCTAGCATGTCAAGCATGTCGTCAAGCCTAGTTATGGGAAACCTGTACTTGACCGTGATCTTGTTGATGGCCCTACTGTCGACACACATCCGCCATGTCCCATCTTTCTTAGGTGTGAGGAGGGCTGGGACAGCACAAGGACTCTTGCTAAGACGGAGGAAGCCTTTTCTTATGAGTTCCTCCACTTGCCTCCTCAGTTCAGCATGCTCAGTGGGGTTGAGGCGGTAGTGGGGAAGGTTTGGGAGGGTGGCCCCGGGGATAAGATCAATGGCATGTTGGACATCCCTCATGGGTGGCAGTTGGTCGGGGAGCTCCTCGGGGAATACGTCCTTAAATTCTTCCAGGAGAGGGTGGATTTCCACGGGGTGAGGATTGGAGGGGGTTGCCTCTCCAAGACATATGACAATAGCACAAAGGGGTGTCCCTCGGGTTAATTCTTCCTCGAGCTCTTTCCTAGTGATGAGGTGGAGGCCTTTGACTGGACCGGTGGGTTTTTCAGGGGTGGGGTTTTGGGTTTTTGGTTGGGTTGGTGTAGACGAGGCCCTGGGTTTTGGTGGTGTAGGAAGGACTCCCTTGGTGGGTGGTTCTTTTTGGGGAGGGGAGGGGTTGAGGCGGATACTCTTCCCCTCGTGGTCAAAGGTGCATGTGTTTGTTTTCCCATGGATGGTAGCATTGACATCATATATCCAAGGTCTACCCAATAGGATGCTTCCTACAGCCATCGGTATGATATCACACCATATTTGCCCTTGGTAGGATGAGAAGGTGATGGGGATAAGACAACATGTGTCGATGGGTAGGGAGTGGTTGTTTATCCAGGACACACGATAGGGTTTGGGGTGGGGTGTAGGGGTAAGCCCTAAGAGTTTGACGGTGTCCGGAGACACGGCGTTGATACAACTCCCGTTGTCTAGGATGACCTTCCTAACATGATCCCCGATCTTGACAAATGTGTGAAAAATGGAAGTCCTCCGCCAGTCACCCTCTTGTGGTTGGGTGAGGGTGCATCTTATCACCCCTAGGTGGCTGGAGTGGGGGTCCTCTTCTATCCCTTCCTCAAAGAATTGCTCATTGTATTCCTCTTCCCATCCTAAAGCAGCCTTGTATTCCTCAATAGTACTCTCGGGTGTTTCCTGGGAAGTAGAAGGTCCACTTTCAATGACTAGGTTTGACAAACCCTTGGAGGGACATTGGGTGGCTATGTGGCCATAGCCATGGCATCGAAAGCACTTGACCGAATTGCTCATTGGGGTCTTTCCTTTGGAGTTGTCTTCCCTTCGGGGAGGAGGGTTGGGTGTGGTTGGCTGAGGGGAGGGTTTTGTAGGAGTTCCCCCACTGGGAGGAGGTGTTCTCAATAGGGGAGGGAGGTTGGGACGTGGTCTCGGTCCTTTGGGGGGGGCGAACCTAGAGTTTCTAGAGAACCTCTCTACATCCCGGGCTATTTGATAGGCAATTTCAAGGCTATGAGCCTCTCTCATGTAAAGTTCCCTTTTGATGTGGGGAAGGAGACCATTCCTAAACCGTGATAGGGTGACAGTTGGGTCTTCGAAGACACTGCATCTTAAGAGGTATGAGTCAAACTTTTCTATGTATTCCTCCACGGTTTTCCCCTCTTGGGTAAGGCTTTGCCATTCGTCAAGGAGAAGTTGGCTATAGGAGTGGGGAAGATACTTATCTCTAAGTTGTGTCTTCATGTCTAACCATGTGTTAATGGGTTCTTCGCGCCTAATTCTTCTTTGACTCTCTACCTTTAGCCAATAGGTTTTGGCTAACTTAAGAAGGTGCATCTTGGCCAACCTAACCTTTCTCTCTTCGGACATGGGGTACCATTCAAAGTATTGGTCCATGCCATGCTCCCATTCCTCATAGACACTTGGGTTATGGGACCCATCAAAATTTGGTGCCTCTACTTTGATCATTTTTAGGAGGAACTCATCTCGATCCTCGTGGGGTCGTCTCTCATAATGCCGAGGCCGTTGGGGTCTCTCTGGTTCGTGGTACCACTCATTCTCAAGGTCTTCCCTACCCGGATCAACCTGTGGAGGGGGAGCTCTTGGGGCCGGGATCCTAGGTGGGGCCCTCACTTCCTCAAGTCTATCCATTCGGGTGGTAAGTCCATCAAGTTTCTCCATAATAGTTCTAAGGGTAGTCTCAAATTGCTCCATTGGGGCTTGTGGGACTTCACTAGGGATGCCTTGGTTGCCCTGAGAATGGGAACTCATGGGGGGATTTGAAGTAGAGTGGTCGGTTTGGTAAGCAGTGCCTCTACGGGTGGACATGCACGAGGAAGAAGAGACCGACACACAGAGGGTGGAAATGCAATAGCCCTTGGACCTAGGCTTGTAGAGACAAGTCTAAAACTTGCTCTGATACCAATTTGATGTGACACCACTACGGGGTATGCAGCAAGCCAAAAGTAAACTTAGGACCTATTCCGCATTCACAATCACATAACAATTAAGTTGATAAATCCGGACCAAAACGCCGTCGCACACACGTGAGCCCGGGGTGACTATAGGATGCTAAGGGGAGGTGAAGGATCAAGACCCTTGCTGGTAGAGTGCCAGCAGGGCTAGGGTTGCCCTCCCGAGGGTACGTAGCCCACGCTTATGGGGCTGGCCGGTGCCAATTGGGGCACTAGGTCCCACTCGCTTACTTTAACCACGGTGACCACACTATGAAGGTGGAACCGGGATCGGACACTCGCTCGCATGCACAACGGGGCTATGTCTACGGATATTAAACAAACAAGCACTAAGAATAATGGAGCAAAGTTTAGAGCTCACCTGGTTGGTTTGAAGAAACCAACCCCGTTCGGAGACGAGGGCGAGCGGGGAAGTGTGGATCCCGCACACTGCGCCGATGTCGCTTGAGCTGCTTAGTACATGAACTACTCCTCACGCAGGAGGGTTGGATTAGGGGTGGGGAAATCAAACTTACATCAAACACTACCTCCACGCAGGGAGGGGCGCTAAGCTGGCCAGGCGGAAGGGGAAAACTTGCCAACGATGAAGGAGTGGAAGCCGTCGAAGGTTCTGTTCACTTGCTGTGAGAGGAAACAGGTCGCCACTGCCACAGTCGTAGTTCGTCCTCAGGAATTTTTCCGGTGATGAGACCAAGGGGGAATTCTTTGTAACAGGGATGGGGACACCTCTGAATTTTAGCGAATTCTTCTGGCGTCGTCGCTGGCCGCGGCGGTGGCTCGAACAGGATGAGGGATTCTGATGCTGACGGCTTCAGGTCTGAGGCAGTAGGATGCAGAGGTTGCCACAGATGCTCCCGGATGCCGAATTACGAACTGTCAGAGTTTCCGGAATCGTGGAAGAAGCCTCTGCACAGGAAAACTGACGGAAACTCTTTCTGAAGTACGGGTGGACTGGGGGACGCCGACGATCAGTCACTGGTCGCTGCAGACAGCAGGAGGCAGACCCGCGCGACTGAGGGAGAAAATTCGGAACTCTGGTTCCTGGATGCCGAACGAGGTCCCGTTTCTTGCTCCTGATCGGGGACAGGGGAAGGAAGAACTTTGTTGTAGAACTTTCTGTCGGGTTCCTTCGCTGTTGGTCGTGAAGCTGCCTCCAATCGGGCTCAGGCTCTCTGCAGAGGATGTCTGGTGCAGTTGTGGTAGAACAGCTCTCCCGGTTGGCCACGAACTCGGAACGGGATGATTCCACCTCGCTTGCGAAGGGGACTCGCAGACCTTTCCGTCGATGTAGGCCACGCCTCTGGATGTAGCTTTATGACTCCGGGGACACTTCTGCTAGTTGCAACCCTTTTCTGCCACCTGCAGACTGATCAAGATGAAGAGAAGGGATGGTGGTGGAACTAGGGATAGGGATGGGGATTGGCAATATTGGAGATGGTGGGGTGGAGGGTCGATGGGAGAGAGAGTGTAGGGGTGTGGAGAGGAATGGGGCTGGGGAGATGGAGGTCCTAGAGGGGGGAGGGGAGAGGAGGCCGCGGCTAGGTGAGAGGGGAATGAGGGGGTCGGCCAAGTGGGGAGGTGAGTGGGTGGAGAGGGGTGCGCAAGTTTGAAGTGGGGGGGGGGGGTTGAATGCTTGGGGATATGAAAGGATATGTGGGGAAGTGGAGGGGTTGCTTGGGGGAGAGGGATGGTTGCCTTGGAGGTGGGGAAGGTGTGTGGGGGATTGGAAGAGTCACTTGGGAATGTGGAAGTGTTAATGGGAGTTATGGACCTAGGGGATGTGAAAGGGTGGGGGCTGAGGTGGCTGCTGATGTGGCAAGTGGGGAAGGTGAAGGGGCAGGTGCGCCCTAGGGAGAGAGAGAGAAGGAGAGAGAAGGGGTCCGCCCCCTGAAGAGAGAGAGAGAGAGAGAGAGAGAGAGAGAGAGAGAGAAAGCTAGAGAGAGAGGGGGGAGATGCACTTATGCTCAAAATACTCAATAATTCATTAACCTTCTCATGTGGGAGTTGGGGTCCTATATATAGGGATCCCAACTTTGTACAAAAGCCCCTGAGAATAGTACAAAAGACAGATAACCAAGGTGCAAGAAGGGGTGCTCATGGGCCTAGCTCCTCTAGATGGGCCACAAAGCCAAACAAGCCCAATATGTTGATCCACTAATATGAGCACCTAGGACATGACTCAAAATACATCAAAAAGACTCAAGAAAAGGGAAAATACATCAAGATGTCCATAGTAATAAACTCTAATGTCGTTGAGGACCCATCAAGTCGTGCAGTCGCAGCCTACCCGTCTCCAGAAGGGAGAGGGGTGTCTAGCCAGAGGGAACGCTGGGTGATGTCCCCATCAAAGTACCAGTCCACAGGAAGGAATATCCCATGAATGGTCCAATCATCACCAAGAATTGATTGTGTAATTGATAGAAATAAAACAGGGACTCCATCTACGGATGTGAGAAGAGAGTGCCAAGTAAACCCGCGATATGGGTTGAGAAATGCGATAAAAATGAGAGATAAGTATTGGCACCTTATCAGAGGTCGCTATATCCAGAAATAGCGGCTTTCTGAGAGGTCGCTCAATCTTGTTGAGTCTCTCCAAGTGATTTTGATGATAACAAAACCTTGGACTTAGTTTCCATCTCGTGCCGTGTCGAAGTGATCAAGAGCGAGCATTGAACGTGATTAAGGCCAATTTGTGGATTGTCAAATGCTCAAATGTTTAAAGCCTTCAAAATGCATAAAATAAGCTCAATCAAACCCAAAATGAATGGAACAAATGAGGACATAAAGCTCTTGTCATATGGATATGTTTTATTGGGCTAACAATATGTTTTTGCAGGTTTTCTGGAGTTCGGTCGACCAATTGATTTGGTTCGGTCAACCAAAATTTCTAGGGACTAGAGCTCTATAAAAGTTACAGAGTTCGGTCGACCGTAATTTCCAGGGATGAAAATTTACAGGGTTCTCAGAGTTCGGTCGACTGACTAGAGAATTCGATCGACCGAACCCCTCAAGGCAACAATTGTTGACTTTTAAATTTCACAACGTGGGAAGCCCTTCCCTTTGAATTCTTAAATCCCAAAGCCACCAGACATGCCATGAATTGTGGATCTGTGTTTTGGCATGTCCCTTGACCACCCAAGTTGTATAAAAACATCTCTTTGGGCCAAGAAACCCGAATCACTCAAGGGAAATCAAAGGGGGCTACCAAGGGAGAAAGAGGGCTGCTGCAACACCTCCGTGAACAGTACTTCGTCCAGAGGATTCTTCATCCATCTTCAACTTCTTCAAGATCCTTTGGTGCCATTCAAGTGAAAATCAAGTGGAGACTCACGCTTCATCCAAAATCTGCATCATCTACTCAGGGGGAGCTTAAATCAGAGTTTTTCTTTTATGTTTCTTCTTCTAAATTCCTTGAGCTTGAAGTGTTTAGTGTTTATAATCTCTAAACATCTGTGTGTGTTTGGATCTACCCAGATCTGTGTATGTGTGTTTGTGTGGTCTTCACATTTCTGTGTGGTTCGGTGCTTGTGCACCTTCGTGGGAGTTCTGAATTCTTCACGAGTGTGTGTGTGTGTGTTTTGATCTTGTAATCCTTTACAAGATAGTGTGTGAATCCTCAAAGATCATGAGGGGTGGACATAGGTTGCCGTTGTTACATCCGAACCACCTAAAAATCGTTGTCTCTTGTGTGGTTTGATCCTTTTCTCCTATCTCCATTCTGTGCAAGCACACATGTAGTTTAATTCTTTTGCATCTCTTGATCTAGATCTAGCATAACTTATCATTTTCACATTAGATCTCTGGTATATCAAAAGGTGGGTTCGGATTGACAAGGTAAATCTTGTCAGGAAGATAACACTTTGCGTGAGTATAATCTTCCGATTCACACCTCCGCCACGGTACCAAGGATCCGTTGTGTGTGATAGGTTTTGATAGATCCAATCGTTAAACAATAGATCTAAATTTCTAAAGGGCTATTTCATCATATCTGTTTAAATTGGCAATAGTTTCTTATAATTTGTAATCACCCAATTCACCCCCCCCTCTTGGGTGTCATTGATCGCGAGACTTCAAATCTTATTTTTACAGAAATCCAATTTAAATTACTAAGAGTTAGCGACTCTATTAACGGGCGCTAATTCTTGTAATTTTTCAGAATCAACATTATTTAATTCTAATTGGCGACCGTTCACAACGGTGCCCAATATTTAAATAACGTCTACTATCATGCCGCCGAATTATAATTTCCATATATTTCATTTGTAATACCCCAGAATTTCTATAAAATATTTTTAAAAACATTCTAGGATTTTTTTGGGAATTAATAAGATTTATAAGAGCCCAAATCGATTTTAAATGAAATTCTAGGTTAAATAAATCATTATTAAGGCCCAAAAATAATGACCAATTGACTTGGCCTGTTTAAATAAAGCCCAAAGGACTTAAAAACCAAGCCCATAAAGTTGGCCCAAATTCTAGAAGCTTAATTAGTGTATTTACGGAATTTAGAAGATAATTACTCCTCATTTAGATAAATGAAGGGATAAATAAGCAAAAGAGTTTGAGTTAAATTAAAATTTCGGCGCCAAAGCCAAAAACGGTCTATCGGGAGACCGCTTGAGCATGAAAACGGTCCTTCACTAGATCGCATAAGCTCTGCAGATTCCGTGAATGGAAGAAGCTATGAAAAGATGGGAACTTTGGCATCCTAATCACCTTGGATCGATGCTATCCTCTAGATGGATGAGTCTAGAAGGCTTGAGGATCAAATTGGAACCCTAATTAGGACTCTAGGTTTGTTCTAATCCATGAAACCCTAACTAAACCCTATAAATAGGCCTAAGTTTTCACATGTGCGACCCTTACTTTTAGCTCACGTGAAACTAAGGTAAAGAGGCCGAATTAGAGGTAAGTTATTTAAAGGTTTTTGTTGATAATACTAAGGTCTAACTACTCTCCAAGTTTCGTTCTAGGAGATCAAGCCTACAGGGAGTTAGAGGCTCTCAAAGTTGCTGATTCTACTAGGAACCTATGCAAAGGACCCAGGAAGATCAGGGAAATAGAAGCCCTAAACAAGGTATTTAGACCTAGTGACTTTAGAGTTTTTTGTTACCCTTTGTATCTTCTATCTACCCTCCAATTTTTTCATTCTTAGGTCAAGAGGATCAGGAGTTACAAGGTTGTGAAGTTGCTATTTTGATATAGAATGTGCAGAACTAGGGCTTACTTCCAATCTGAAATTCTAAGTTTAGGAAGAAGATCAGAGGTAGGTTATCTCATGAATGGCTCAAACTTGAAGTTTGGAATAAAAGTCCTCTGAATCTAGTCATTTTCATGTACTATACATAGAGAATTTCATGTTTTATTGGGACATGTACAATTAGTTTTAGCTCTCATGCATGAACTTAGCCTAAATAAGAAATAAGATGAAAATTATTATCCATCATACACAACCCATGCATATTTTGGACTTATTCTCGCTCTAAGTACGTTTCACAGCATGTTCCCATTGTCTTTCATTAAGAACATGCCATTAGAATTTATTTTAAGTTTCTTATTTTTAAGTTTCTGTTAAGCAGATATAAACGGTCCTTTTATAGACCGCATTAGTTCATAAGCGGCCCAACGATAGACCGCTTAGACATATAAACGGCCATCTAGAAGACCGTTTATATTCCTGAGTTCTGGATTTATGTTAACCTGAAACATAATACAGGAGAACCCTACTTACCCTATGATAAGCCTAGTTAAGTAGGTTTTGACCCAGTTCTAGTGCTATTTTCATATAGTTGGCTATATTTACTAACTATTCTAGTAGATTTCATGTTCCTTATACACTTGGGATCTATTTTAACCTAATGTTAATTTGATGCCAAAATCATATACTCTTGTAGTTAAATTGGGTTTAATATGATTCATGGACTTGTCTAGTGATTTGATCGTTGTTTTATCACGATCTTCTCTATGAGTCATTTTCTTAAGTACATGGTATATACTCCGGCATGTAACCATTAGTTACACTTTGCACATTAAGCACACCATCTGGGACTTGTGATCCTCTCCGCTAGATATTCCTTCTATCGGACTAGGTGATCTTGTTTCAAGACCTCTGTAAGTCTCCGTGAGCCTGGGATTCTCACTAGGACGCCGAGTTGGTTGTACCCTCAAAACCCAATTATCTAGAAAGCACTCACATTAATAGGTGTTTTTGGATTTTTGAGTTTCCAAACGATTTTCTATACGATCGCTAAGGGTTCCCAACGGTCGGATAAGTGACCGCATAATGTTGGCAAACGGTCAGCCTATGATCGCATGTCGTTCTGAGTCAAATTTTCTTCGTTTTGGTTATGACCCGTCATAAACGGTCCAGGACTAGACCGCTTGGTTCATGAAACGGTCCAATAAACGACCGCTTGATTCCTGACTGATTCTAACCCGAGGTTTGACCTTTGGGGTTAGTTTTCTCGAGTTCCTAGATGATCTTAGAATTATCTGGAGTTTCAAACTACGATAATAAGTTAATATTTAAGCTATGGAACGCAATGAACGTACCGTTATGTTGTCGCATTCTTCCCGTAGCATGACCTTGTCATTAAGGCATTCCTTGAATTCTCATATTCATGTTTAGTGCATTCTTCCATTGACGTTGTATCATGAAAACTATCATCAAATTTGTACATTATTGGCTACATTATTACTGTAATCGTAGAAGTAGCTTGATTTATACTTGAAGATGTAGTTCGAGCACTGATTGCGTTCAAGGGCTCTATGCTAGTCCCATCGACTGATTGTCGGAAACATACTATAAAACCATGGGGTATGATGCTACTGGCGTCGCATTACGCTGGGAGTACTTTCTTTATAAATAAGTAAAGATCCACGTAAATGCATAAAGTACTTGCTATTAAGCGAAGAGTACTTGCTTGCTTGTTACATGACTTTCTAGTGCATAGCCTTTGCAAAGTTGTGTAAAGTACTTTCTAGTTACATGCTCATATATTCTTGTTCATGAAAGACCAAAACTATATCTACATGATCAATCTTGCTTGTTCATGATGTACCAACAATCTTGTCTATTCCTTCTAATTGTCTTATGGTTCTATGTTCTTGGTTACTTGGTTTATACCGCTGGTTTATCACATTTCTCATTTTTACCTTATGATCTAGAGCTAAAGCATTAATCAGTTAAACATTACCTTCATGTTGATATGAAGATACCTACTGGGCATGTGTGCTCATACCTACTTTCTCAATTTTTTAGGAAGTACTGATGAGTCGGATTCGAAATATTCAAGTAGCGGGTCCAAGAGCAATTAAAGGACAAGTGGATCAAGAGAAGCCTTAGTGAATTAAATGTTTAGTCGAGTCTTATTGTAATTTTTTATTTTCTTGAGTCTATGGTGTAAGAATGTTAAGAGTCAAGAATCTTATGTACTTTGTGATTATTTATGTGAAATAAAGTTCAAGATTTTGAGAAAATTACTTATGCAATTACCTTTGTGTGATTGTCTTGCGCTCTAATTTCTTGCTTGCGAGAGGCTTACCATGCCGGTTGTTCACGTTCCCGATATTCCTTCCGCTGTATTAAAAGCTCGGGACGTGACATCATTTTTACTAAATATTTTACAAATCAATGCCATAGTATAGGGGCACTCATTCTTTAAATAGCGACTCTGTGACGGTCGCTCATTCTTTGTTTAATGCTACACATCGGGCAGGTACGCTATTAGACACATAGCACTATTCACATATTTGGAGTTTACATAATCAGGAGAAAAATGACATGGATAGACAGAGAAAAATATTAGAAATCTATAATCATGCTTATGTAACAATTTTAACGTCAGGTTTCACAGATATTAATTTTTAAGTATGTGGTATTTATTAAACATACTAAAAGAATTAGCGGATTGGCAAAGGGTTGCTCATTAAACTGCGCCCTAGGAACTGCCGCAATTTCAAAAGAATTAACGACTGCTCACGCTAGCGTTCATTCAATAAGCGGCCTTAGATCAGTCACTATTTTGATGCAGATAGTAAACTTAAAAATAACCATGTAAACGCGATAGCCAGGGATATGAAACTATGTTTTAACTATACTTATGCATGCACTACACTTATACTTTACTTTTATGCTTCAGTTCATGAGAAAACCTACCTTTTTGGTTGATTTGGACGTCAGCACGTGAAGAATAGAGAAGAGAAATAAGAGCACTACAACAACAACCACTCTCGAATCAGAAGAAGAAGATGAATAGTAGTGGCAGCAACGACAAAAGAGAAATAAGAAGTAGCAGGCTTCTCTCTTCCCGTTCAACAGTAGAAGGAATAAGAGCAACGTAACAACTACAGTAGCAAGCACAACGGCAACTGCAGCGGCAACAAACACACCAGCGGCAGTAGCAGAAGAGCAACAGTAGGAGGAAGCAGCAGAGGAAGAAGAGGAAAAAGCTTTCTCCCTTTATGTTCCCAAGCAAAAGAAGATGAGGACAATGACGTCGACGCAGGGAAGCCAATACGAGCAGCAGCAGTAGCTGGAGCTCATCAATGGAGAGTGTTATTTATAGGAGAAGAATCCTACAGGGTGTAAGAATTCTATTGGGAATCAATATCCAACGTAAGAATCATAGCATGGTTTAGAGTTTCCGTGTTAATCTCTTCCCATCCTAATCTGCAGCCACCTTCCCAGTTGGTCACAAAACCCTAATTCATATAGCTTCGAACGTGAGAGGAGTTAAGTGTTTTTGGGTATTGTAGGAAGCCCTTACATTTTTTCTTATTTATACATATACCTAAGCTCCCTGTAAAGCCCACTTGTTTAGACGTACAAGGCTTTGCAAAGGCCCATATATGTATATGTCAAGGCCTTTTCTAATGTGTGTGGTTTGAGAGCCTTTAGTGAGTGTTATGAATTGGGCTTTAGTGTATAGCGAGACCCATTAAAATGGGTTAAGGCCCATTATAGTTATAGCGATATATATATATATATATATATATTTCAAAGACCATTATGTACCGATACCTTTCAACCCATTAGTTGTTACTATAGTGTGTAGCCTATTATTACCTTGGGTTAGGATCCTTTAATGTAGTGCCCTAGAATTTATAAATAATTTTTGAATTATAAAATAATTTTATGGAAATTATAAAGGCTTAAATAAATTAATGAAGGGGTTATTAGATTAATAAGTCAATATAAGGCTCAAAAAGGTTAATTAGTTAACCTAGCCTATCTAATAATTGTCCAAAAGGTTTATGGACCAAGCCCATCAAATTTGGCCTATATTCTAGAAGGGTAATTGGCTTATTCATGTATTTTAAGGATAAATACTAATTATATAAGATAATTATATGGATAAACGAATAAAAGAGTTTTATTAAATTGAAACTCCATACACGTTACATGTAACGGTCTATCGGGCGACCGCCACAGCCCTGTAACGCACCTAGACACGACCGTTACATCCTGCAGATTCCGTAAGGTGAAGAAATTGTAAAAAGATTGGAACTTTGAAGTCCTATCTACAAGAGATCGATTTGGGATATATTATAACATTGCTAAGGACTCTTAGGGATTAGGTTCTGAAAAATTAAGAACTCTAGAATCGATCTAATCTTCAAATCCTAACCAAAACCCTATAAATAGGACATAGTTCTGAACTGAGCGACCCTTACTTTTGGCCCGTGAAGAATCAAGGTAAGGAGTCATAATTTTGGGTAAATTCTTTAGAAGATTTTGTTTAGTATATTATAGACTAATAGTTCTCCAAATTTCGTGCTAGGAGACCAAGCAACCAAGAAGATAGAAGCTTCCAAAGTTGCTGATTCAACCTTAGTAACCTAGGAATCTGAACGCAAGACCCCTGAAGATCCAAAGATTAGGACGTTTAAACGAGGTAATTAGAGTTCAATCCTTTAGAACGTTTTGTACCCAATAGTCTCATCTCCTTACCCTCAAAATTTCACATCCTTAGGTCAAGAGGCTGAGGAAATAGAGCAGATTGAAGTTGCTGATTTATCACAAGAAGTACAAGGGTATAAGGGTAGCACCTAGCATTAAATTCGAAGTTTGAAGGTCTTAAAAGAGGTAGGTTATCTCATGATTGGAAAAAATAACTTGTTAGGGATAAAAGCCCTCTGATTGTGCTTGATTTCATGCATCATAGACTAAGAATTTCATGATTTCATAGTTTTATACATTCATGCATCTCTTAGCCCTAAATGAAAATTAAAAGGTATTATCTTGTCTATTCACTAAACCCTTGCATATAGTTGGCCTATGCATCATTATCATGACTAGGACAGTGGTAATATGTTGATTTCCAGGCATGTTATGTTTTCATTAACCTTCACTTTAGTTTACTGACAGCAGGTTCTCTGAAGCACTAACGTAAGACTGTCACATGCATGTAACGGCCTTACTATAGACCGTCACATTTTGTTGTGTTTTTATTTGTTCTATTGTCCCTGACGCACCCTAGCAGGAGCGTTACACCACTGTAACGGCCCCTCGATAAATCGTCACAATACTGTAACGCGCCTATCCTAGACCGTCAGGCACTGTGTTCTGTCAGCCCCAGGCAGAATGATAACCAGTTAGAGTTTACTTATAACTAAGCTTAGATAGCTAAGTTTGGACATGCTATCATGACTTTAAGTTTAGTTACTGTTTCATAATCAAATTGCATAGTTAATGTGTCTTAGGATTATTTTAAGTTATGTTAATTTCATCGGCTAAAACTCTATAGTTTTGTATTCTAAATCATGATTTTTCCAAATGTTGTATTGACGGAGTTTTCTCATGGTTTCACATTGTTACACATTCTTTTCCATCTATAGAGTCATTTCTTTAAGTACATGGCGCATATTCCGGTATGTTGTCCATTTAGTTCACTTTGCACTATAGGAACATTATTCTTGGACATGAGGACCCCTCTATTAGATATTCCTTCCAATGGATTAGGAGATATTGTTTCAAGGCCTCCGTAATTCTCCGCGAGCCTGGGATTCCCACTAGGATGCCGAGTTGGTTATACCATTAAAGCCCATTGATTAGATTACACTATCGATATTTTTGGTTATCGATAATGTAACAGCTCTACACTGGACCGCCAGGATCATCTAACGGCCCAATGTATGACCGTCACATTCAACTAAGTCCAATTTCTTAGTTCTAGATTCAGACTAATGTAAAGGCCCAATACTGGAGCGTCACATCATGTAACGGCCCAGTACACGACCGTCACACTACTTGAGTATTTTAACCCAAGGATTGACAAGGGTTGATATTCCAAGGTTCTAAATAGACTCTTGATGATCTAGAACTTATCATATTGATCAAGGAACCTAATATAATGAATGAAAGATAAAGAATGTATCGTTATGCTATCGATTTATTTTCATAAGCATAACCTTGCTTAAGTCATTCTTGATTTCTTATGATTCTTATTGAAGCAATCATTTATTGAATTATCGTTATCAAGAGCTTGTTGGAATTGTACATTCTTGGCCATACTTTATTGTTACATGCGTGGATAAAACTTGATTTATACTTGAAGATGCGATCGAGCACTGATTGTGTTCAAGGGCTCTATGCTAGTCGCCTCGGCTGATTGTCGGAAACATACTATTATAAACTATGGGGTATGATGCTACTGGCGTCGCATTGCGCTGGGAGTACTTTCTTTATAAATAAGTGAAAATCCACAACACAATACAGCATGATTGGTACTTGACTTTCTTGATATTCCACAGAAATTCACGAGGTACTTGCTCATAAGCAAAAGATACTGGGGTGATGATTATGTGGCTTGCTAGTACATTCTCGTTAAATTCTCGTTACATTCTTGTTCATGAAAGGTCATATCATGTTCTTTTTTCATTCTTGCTAGCTCATACTTGCTCTCATTCTATCTTGCATGATCATCTTGTTACTTGGTTTAAACGCGTGATTGATCGCATTCGCATGATTCTACCTTATTCTTTAGAGCTAAATTGTTAATTACTTTAATAGTGCCTTCATGTTGATGCGAAGATACCTACTGGGCGAGTGTGCTCATTACCTATTTCCAATCTTTTCAGGAGATGGAAGGGATTCGAATTCGGATTCGGTTTATACAAGTAGCGGGTCCGAGAGCGAATGAAAGTATTGTCAAGATGAGAGTGAAGACTTAGGAAGTCTAAATTGTTTAGATTGAGTCTGTGTAATTTCCTATTTTCTTGAGTCTGGTATATTGGAATAAGTGGAATTAATGATTGTATTTGAGTATTGAATTTGATTATTATGAAATAAAGTTAGAGTTTGAGTAAATATTGTGCAATTGCATTTATGTATGTGATTGTCTTGCGCTCTGATCGTTCTTGCTTGCAAGAGGCTTACCATGCCAGCTGTTCACGCTCCCCGAGTTAGTCTTCCGCTGTAATAAAGGCTCGGGGCGTGACAGTTAAGTTGGTATCAGAGCCTAAGTCTCAGGACTTAGGAAGAAGGATCATGTCATAGGATAAGTCTAAGGTTTAAGGACCCTACCTATGAACTAAGGAAGAATTTTCATACCCATGTGAGAATTGGGTAGAGCCGGGATAAGATATTTAATTAGCTTTAAGATTACTCCTTCCAATTTCATGAGAAATAACAAGTTGTTATTTTTCTCTCAGGTACTCTTTAAATTTGTTCTCGTCCTGCATTCGTGCTATTTGATACTGGTGCCTCTCATTATTTTATTTCCACTACTTTTGCTAAAACATTACCAATCGCATCAATTCCCTTACCTTCAGATCTTGCTATTTCCACACCCTTAGGTTCTGGAACAAAACTTACCGACTATTATCCTGATAGCGAAGTGATAGTAGAGGGTCATAATCTCCCCGCAAATTTAGTATGCCTTGACATGAAAGGTTATGATGCCATTTTAGGGGTAGATTGGCTTGTAGATCATGATGCTTATATCAATTGCCGAAATGCGATTATATCTTTTTGAAAGCCCGGTCTTCCAAGATTCTCTTTTCTTGGCATCAAGTACAAAAAACACCCACTATCATATCCTCACTTCACGCTTGCAAACATATCTCGCGAGGATGTGAAGCTTTTCTTGCTTCTGTCATTATTACCGAATCCAAGGAGATTATCTTAGCGGACATTCCTATTGTAAGTGAGTTCCCCGATGTGTTCCCATCCGAATTACCCAGTTTACCACCCGAGAGGGAAGTAAACTTCACTATTGAACTCATTTCAGGAGCATCACCTATTTCTATAGCCCCTTACAGGATGTCCCCCACGGAGCTTAAGGAATTGAAAAGGTAATTGCAGGAACTTCTGGATAAGGGCTTCATCAGACCTAGCACATCCCCTTGGGGTGCGCCGGTTCTATTTGTCAAAAAGAAGGATGGTTCTCTCAGGCTATGCATCGATTACCGGCGACTGAATCAACTCACAATTAAAAATAAGTATCTGTTGCCACGTATTGATGAGCTCTTCGATCAACTTTCGGGAGCAGAGTATTTCTCTAAGATTGACCTCAGATCAGGTTATCATCAGCTTAGGATTAAAGAAGAGAACATTTATAAATCAACTTTTCGAAGTCGTTATGGGCACTATGAATTCGTAGTGATGCCGTTTGGGTTAACTAATGCCCTAGTAGCATTCATGTAACTTATGAACAATGTCTTTCAGCCATATCTGGACCAGTTCATCGTCGTCTTCATTGACGATATCTTGATCTATTCCAAGACAAAAGAGGAACATGAACACCATTTGAAAATAGCTTTACAAACACTTAAAGAACACAAGCTTTATGCCAAACTCAATAAGTGTGAATTCTAGCTCGAGGAAGTCTCATTCCTAGGCCACATTATTTCAAAAGAAGGTATTGCTATGGATCCTTCTAAGGTAGAAGCTGTCAAGAATTGGAGTCAGCCAACGACTGTATCGGAAGTAAGAAGCTTCTGGGTCTAGCTGGTTATTATAAGAGATTCATTAAGGATTTCTCAAAAATTGTGGTTCCTTTAACTAGACTCACAAGAAAAGAAAACCCTTTTGTCTGGTCAAAAGACTGTGAAAAGGGCTTTCAAAGTCTTAAGAATCATCTTACACCAGCTCCTATTTTATCACTACCAATGGAAGGTGGTGGATTCGAAGTATATACGGATGCGCCTGGCATTGGCTTAGGATGCGTTCTCATGCAGAGTGGAAAAGTAATCTGTTATTCTTCTAGACAACTAAAACGTCACGAAGAAAATTATCCTGTACATGATTTGCAATTGGCAGCAGTTATTTTCGCCTTGAAAATTTGACGTCATTACCTTTATGGAGAAAAGTTCACAGTATCCTCGGACCACAAAAGCTTGAAATACTTATTCTCTCAAAAAGAGCTTAACATGAGGCAGAGGAGGTGGTTAGAATATCTCAAAGACTTTGATTTTGCTATTCAATATCATCATGGCAAGGCTAATGCTGTAGCAGATGCACTCAGCAGAAAACCAATGGGCATGCTATCAAGTCTTATGATAAGTGTAACTAACATTGTTCTCCAATTTGCTCAGTTGAACTTAGATATAAACATAAAGGAAGAAGATTATTTTATAGCTAATATCCGAGCTCAACCTACATTGATAGAAGATATGGTCAAATTGCAAAATGATGATCCTATATTACTGGAAGTTAAGGCCAATATTGAACAAAGACCGGATTTTTCTATTTCCAATGACGGAAGATTGTTATTCAAGGGCCGAATATGTGTACCAGATCATGAGGCTACGAAGAAACTGATCCTAGATGAAGCGCATAATTCCAAATACACAATTCATCATGGAGGAACAAAGATGTATCAAGATCTCAAAAGAAATTTCTGGTGGCCCAACATGAAGAGAGAATAGCTGATTTCGTATCCCGTTGTCTCACCTGCCAACAAGTGAAAGTAGAACATTTTAGACTTGCAGGTAAATTACACCCCTTGAGTATTCCCGAATGGAAATGGGAGAGTATAGGGATGGACTTTATTATGGGTTTACCTAAGACAAGAGGTGGACACGATGGAATATGGGTAATCATAGACCGATTGACTAAATCCGCACACTTCATACCAATAAAGAGTCGATGGTCTGTGGATATTCTAACAACATTATACATAAAGGAGATTGTCAAACTACATGGTGTCCCAGTCACTATTATATCTGATAGAGATCCTCGATTCACACCACAGTTCTGGAAGGGTCTACAACAGTCACTAGGGACTAGATTGAATTTCAGCACAACTTTTCATCCACAAATAGATGGTCAAACGGAAAGAACAAATCAGGTAGTAGAAGATATGCTCAGGGCTTGTGCTATGGACTTTAGAGGTAGTTGGCATGATCATTTGCCTCTAGTAGAGTTTGCATATAACAATAGTTACCAGGCCAATATACAAATGGCACCTTTTGAAGCTTTATATGGAAAAAGCTGTCGATCACCAATATGTTGGAGTGAAATTGGGGAAAGATAATTCCTAGGCCCCGATCTCATCAGGGACTCTACAGAAAAGATCAAGATCATTCAAGAAAGAATGAAAATGGCACAAGATAGGCAAAAGTCTTATGCTGACAATCGAAGACGTGACTTGGAGTTTCAGGTAGGAGATCATGTATATTTAAAGATTTCTCCAGGTCGTGGTATTCGAAGATTTGGCATTAAAGGGAAGTTAACTCCAAGATTCATTGACCCATTTGAAATTCTCAAAAGGGTTGGTGAAGTGGCTTACAAATTGGCTTTACCTCCACAATTAGCAGGAGTTCATGACGTATTTCACGTCTCTATGCTGAAGAAGTATGTATATGATCCTGACCATATTATTACTTATGACAATCTAGAAATTCAGAAGGATATGACGTACGAGCAAAAGCCAATAAAGATTCTGGAACGGGAAGTGCGTCAACTAAGAAATAAAGTTATTCCTATGGTCAAGATTCAATGGAAGGAAACATGGCCATATGAAGCAACATGGGAAACCGAAGCAGCCATGCGGAAAAGATTCCCTGAATTATTGAACTGTAAGTACACTCTCCGAAATCCATATATTGAATTTGGGGACCAAATTCTTCTAAGTGGGGGAGGGTGTAGTGCCCCAGAATTTAGAAATAGTTTTTGAATTATAAAATAATTTTCTAGAAATTATAAAGGCTTAAATAAATTAATGAAGGGGTTATTAGATTAATAAGTCAATATAAGGCTCAAAAAGGCTAATTAGTTAACCTAGCCTATCTAATAATTGTCCAAAAGGTTTATGGACCAAGTGTAGACATGCCAAAATTGACGCTATGTTGATCAAATCTCATGTCACTATGTTGACGCCCCAAAGTGAACTTCAATACATTCATAATATGAAGTTTTTCTATTTTTGTGTATTTTTTGGTTTGTTCTTGCATTTTTGTGATTCGCGACCTGACGAGGGGCGTTATTTTAAAAGCGACCTTACCTAGGGCGTGTTCAAAAGAAAGGACGACCAAATGTCAGGGCGTCAATTCCTGGTATTATCTGGTTTCAAAATAAATTCCAATTACTGATTGGCGTCCTTCCTCAGGGCGTGTTTTCAAGTAACGTCTTTATCTCAGGCGTTTTCTCATAATTTTCAAATAAAGAAAGTTTTATTGCCAAATTTAAATCCAGGAGTTGACGCCTTTGTTAGGGTCGTGTTTTTGAGTGACGTCTTGATGTAGGTCGTCAATTTAGAATTTGACGCCCTTTTGAAGGTCGTGTTTTATCCTTCAGAGTCGTGTTTGAGTATGCCTTTCCTGAATAGTTCCTTACCTCCAATGGTCTCCTTGCTCGATTGGAACTAGAGTCCTGCCTTCTTTTGATCATTGCCCGTTCTTATCTTCCCAACTTTGAGGTTATCTTGGATCTGGAACCCTATATAGGGATGTCTTGATCGACCTCGCGCGAGGTTAGCAGCAAGAGGCAGAGAGCGGAGAACACACAGGCGCACAGAGGCTCTCTTCATCTTCTTCCTGTACGATCTTTTAGAAGAGCTCTCTGCTTCCTCTTCTTCCTCCCGGCAGCATCAGCCTCAGTTCCCCTCTATTGTCGTCAGGGACAGCAGGGGTCTTTTGCTTTATCTATTTGCATTTTCCATCGGTCATCATCCACTGTTTTCTTTTCTTGCATTAGTTTAGTATCATATTTCTCCTCTCCCTAGTTCTTTAGGGGTTTTAAAACAAACAAAAAAAGGTGCGCATGTCATGTTTCTTTTTCATCATATGGTTTATTGGGATTGATACTACATTCACTCGGCTGATCCACTTTCTTTTGCTTGTTTGTTTCGTCTTTGTGTAAGGGTAATCAACAAGGAAAACCCCCTTCATCGGCCGGCCGATTGAAGGAGGAGGAAGGAATTCACAATCCATCCCGCATCCCACTTATCACCAGGTACTCGCGATCATTTGTCTTATTATTGAGGTAACCCCTCTGGCGATCACACTCCTTTATAGCACCACGTGCTTTCTTTTATTTTTGTTATCATCTCCACTCTTTTACATATCTCATGTGAGTGGTTTGTTCCACTTGTGTGGATTTATCACGATCTACAAATTGGCGATCACGGTGGGACTTCCACTATTTTTCTTTTGATTACCATCTCCTATTGGCACCCACGTGTGCCCTTTCCCCTCGGTACCCACGGTACCCCTCCTTTTGTGCCCCACGGGCACCCTCCACCGTGCACACTGCACACTCCCAGGATCAGCCAGTTTGTGATCTGAATTAATGCCTCACCCAGAGGCGCGTTTTAATTTAACGCCTTCATCCAGGGCGTCTTATTTATGTTTAACGTCTTCTGATAAGGCGTGCTTCATCATATCCCCTACTTTTATTATGTTGTTTGTGGATTCACGCCCTGCCCCAGGGCGTCTATTTATTGATTAGCGCCTCACATCAAGGCGCGTTTCCAGATTTGACGCCCTCTGACGAAGGCGTCCTTTTCACATATAGCGCCTCACACCAAGGCACGTTTTCTCCATTGCATGTGGGATCCCCAGGGATTCACGACAGCCTCACTGTCGTCTTTTTTGTTGATAGCGACCGTGGCTAGGTCGTCTCTTTCCTGTGATTTTCCAGAACCCTGCTGCCTTTGCTTATTCATGCTGCATTGATTCTTATATTGATTATTTGGCTATATTGGTGTGGTCTGCATATCTTGGCTTGCATCTTGTGGCATTTGGTTGAGAGACCTCCTCTCTCTACACTAGGATTCCGCACACCTCTCTTGGGATCGGGACGACCCTCCATTGAGCACTCCGTCTCTTTGGACCGAAAATCCCTTTTCCAAGACCTCCGTAAGTCCCCGCACCCGTGGATTCCCTCACGGACGCCGGGCTGGTTGTACCCTTGAAGTACCCGGAGTATAGAGAACCCATCGTTGGTGAAGAGAGAGAAAGAACCTAGTTGACCCGGAAGTCACACTTGGATAAACTAGGTTTCACTTTGCAAAAGGAGTGAATTATTCTGCAAATTAATCCACTCTAATCTCAAGCATAACACTAAAATTTTACGCTCATCTCAACTTGATTGCATAAATTTGGTTGGATTAATTTGCTTAAAGTTTGCTTGGATTGAGTGCTTTTTGTGTGATAACCCCTTTCATAAAAGCTTTCCCCCTGCTCAAACATGAAACTCCGTTCAGGTAAAATCCTCAACATGGCAGGCTACGGGTATTCTTATGATGATGAGGATGAGAATGTTTTTGGTCAATATGAAATCCCCCTCCAAGATTCCATTTATCATGAGGCAAATTACCCTCCTCCTCAGTCTCATTACCCTCAGGTTCATGTGGTTGATACCACTCCTCAAGAGGTTGTGCCCTCTTCTCAGACTTTACCCTCCAACACTTCGGGGAACCCTTCCCCATCCATTAATGCCACTGATTTAATTCAAGCTTTGTCTCAGTTAGATGATTCCCAGCGGCAGGCTGTCCAGGCCGCTTTGAAGGGGAAGTCCGTTCCCTCTTCCTCCTCCAACCCCCCTCCGACCGAGAGTGGCCATCACGTTGTTAATGACCAGGCGGTCTTGCACAAACCCCCCTCTCGTCCACCAACGCCCGGTGTGGCCATGCCGGCCCAACAGGCGAGCTACTCAGCAGTTAGGCCTCAGTCTCTCCAACCTCTCCGAATTCTACGGATGCCTATACCGCATTCTTTCATTCAAAATCCGGCCCCAGTCGAGTCCGACACCAATATTCTACTGCTTCAGAAGTTGGCTAGCATGGAAGGGCAACTTAAGAAAGTCACGGCGGCCAAGAATGCCCCAGAGATCTTGCTCCCTACGTTGCCAGTTTTTCACTTGCCGCCATCTGAGATGCCGATTTTTCGGCGATATAATGGCACTGGTAATCCTTTTATTCATCTGAAGGATTTTATGTACGAGACCTCTTTCTGGCAAGACAACAAGGCCTCTTTGGCCTATTTATTCAGGAGATCTTTAGAGGGGCCAGCCCTTGAGTGGTTCTATTCGCTGGATCCCGCTGATGCCAGCGACTTTGATATTGTTCAGAAGAAGTTCCTGCAGAAGTATAGAGACCGGGTCGGACCTTCCCTCTCAGTCACAGATCTGGTTGCAGAAAAAATGAAGCCCGAGGAGGACTTCATCATATTTGCTGATAGGTGGCGTTCAATGGCCGAGAAGATGAAAGACACTTTGGCGGAACAAGAACAAGTTAAGATGATAATTTCCAATGCAACTCCTCAGTTCCGGCACATACTGGCCATGAACAGATTAACAACCATGGAAGAGCTCTATGAAAGAGCTCATTATATTCAGACACAAATGAAGGATTCGCCCATTATGGGCATGTTTGAGCCGAAGCCACGAATATTTAAGAAAAGTACAAATGTCAACAACAGCGGGCCTACGACCGAGGGCACAATTGCAAACGAGCAGGTTGGTGTAGTTGGCCACCCCCACCATCAATCTAACCCACGGCCTAACCCACCTTCACCACAAAACCCCCATTTCAACTCCACTCCACAACACCAATTCGCACCCCAACATTCCTTTGCTCCATCGCAAAACCAAGCGCCCCGCGCTAACCCTCCAGCTCCGCAACAGTACCACCAGGTACCACCACCTACCAACTATGGCCAACAACAACAACGGAGACCACCACTTGGCCCCAAGAGAGCCCATTACCCTCCACTGCCAGAAAGTCTCGCGGATATTTTCCACGCCTTAATGGCCGCCAACTTGCTCATGTTGCCAAGGGAATGAACAGCGTGGCCCGCTAATGTTGACACATCCCGTTACTGCACTTTCCATCGCGCACCTGGTCACAACCTTGATCGTTGCTTCCACTTCAGAGATTATATTTATGATCTAAACGACCAGGGCGACATTAACTGGGATGAGATGAGGTAGTTTATTGCCACCATGAAAGAAAGAAGGCCTCCTCGGCAGCAACAAGCTCAGCAGCCACAGCAACCAGCTCCACAGCAGCAACAGCAAGCTCCAACACCTCAGCAGGATATGGGGATTGTCCACAATCCACTGTCGGAGCACCCGCCAAACCAGCACGTAAACCTTGTCACGTCTCTCCCTGAGGTGGAGAGAGGGCAGGGGTGGCATGAAGAAAACGCCTCTGTCGGGGCATTTAATCATAATTCAAATCAACCTCCGCACCTTTTGCGTACCCTTTCTTCTTCTTCTACCCCCCAATTGAGCCGATCCCTTCTGCGCCCCGTTAATCCACTTGCTCCCAACAATTCTCCAACCTGGCCAACCCGATCCCTTCTTACCTGTTTACCGCCTCCACAGCCTACACCACAACAAACCCCGTCCACCACCAACCCTTCACCACTGCCATCTAGGCCACTCCTTAACCGCCCGTCGCCAACGCCCGTTGCACCCGCCGCCACTACTCCTCCACCGGCAAGGATCCCTTCACCATCGGCTCCCCGACCTTTTATGCCCAGATCTCTCCTCGTTCCGCCCACCAATTCCCCCCGCATTCGGGTATCCCTTTCTACTCCTACACATCCAACGGGGGCATCTTTATTGAACCCTTCATCAACACCCCCTGTGGGAGATCCTTCTTCAAACACTCCTCCACCGCTTATCAACACTAACACACCTTCTTCTTCTTCTAACCCTCCTCCCACACTTGCCCCGACAGAGGCGCGTCAAGGCGTAGCGCCGCTCCGCAGTGGACGGATGTTCCACCGCGTTTTTCCACAGAGAGGGTTAGAGCCCGCGCAGGGGCCGCAAGAACAGGAACAAGAACAGGAGTCCATACCAGGCACAGAATACAACTTGTTAAAGCATTTGGACTGGACTCCGGCAAGAATATCAATTCTAGAACTGATCAAGAGGTCGACCACTCATCAGATGGCTCTAAAGGAATATCTGCAGAAAGTCATGGTCAATGAGGACATTCCGGTCGAGCAAATAACCGCAGTCTTAACACCTACTGGCAGTCAACCAGCAATCACTTTTTATGAGCATGAGCTGGCACCAATCTCAGCAAGAAAATATGCTCTATGCATCACAGTTGATATCAATAAGGTGGCTGTACAACAATGTTTGGTGGACACTGGGGTATCCATTAATGTCTTGCCGCCGAGCACTTTGAAGATGTGCGGCATTCCTGAGAATCTGATTCGGCCATCCACCATAACAGTCACTGCATACGATAACACTAAGAAGCCTCCTCTGGGCATGATAACACTAAAAGTAAGTTTGGGTCCTGCCGCCATCACAGCAGATTTTCACATTCTGGATATGGATCCGACATTTAATGGCATTCTGGGACGCCCCTACATCCAGCAGCTCGATGCGGTGCCCTCGACAAATCACCAATGCCTTAAATTTCCACACAAGGGCCGCATTATTAAAGTCACCAGTATGCCAATTTTGCCAGAGGAAGATATTCAGGTGGCTTCATCAGTTCCTTCTATTTGGCCTGCCAATAAGCCATTGTTATCTGTATTGGACGTCCCTCGCCCACAGTCGATGCCATCCGAGACTATCATAACAGTTGCTATGACACCCCTGCCGTCCAAGGGGAAGAAGAAGAAAACGGTGATGAACACCCATGGCTGGAACATTTTAATGAAAATGGGGTATCAAAATGGCAGAGGTCTGGGTGCCAATTGTCAAGGCAGGATTAGGCCTATAAAGCCTCAGAAATTGATTGCAAGAGGTGGTTTGGGCTACAAAGGGCCAGGCAAAAATGAAGATGAACCGTGGGCAGTTATGACATCCACTTTGAAGACTGAGCGTCAGCCGCTTACCTAGACATTAAAGACACATTTTGTCACGGGTGGCTTTCAGAATAATGAGCAAACTACAATAATCACTTCCATACTAGACTGTCAGGATGTTCATGCTAGACAGTTTGCTCGTCATATTGCCCCGCTGACCACTTATAAAGCCCTAGAATCTCTAAGGCCTGATAAAAGAAGGAAAATGGAGGATCCGGAATGTGACTGGTACAGGTGGTTCGATATGCAGGACATTACTATTTCCTTGAGCCGCCTCTTTATGCCGACTGATCCGGAATGGCCGCCGCTCATTCATGATTTGATTGAGAAACCTACTGTGATTACAGACAAGAGACAGTTGCTGAGTAATTACATAGACACTGGGGAGCCAGATATTCCGTTTGAAGAAGGTTTCACTGTGTACAGGCTGTGGGCCGGCCTCTTTTCCCTCACTTCCATGCATCCGTCTCTTCTTGCTTCCTTACATTCCCACTGGTTTGGTCGCGTGCCGAGACCGCCACCGATTATGATCAATTTCTCTCCAAGTTCAATCCAAGTTTCTCTCCCCATTCCTCCTTTGCTCCTCGAGCAATTCTCCAGACTCTCCATTACGCCCCCGCGCGGGCCATCACTGATTCAATCTTTCTCCAAACCTTCAATCTCCACTCCTCCTGCTATTCTCCCTTCACATTGCTTTCTTCTAGAAAAAGAAAATAAAAATGAAGATAAAAATAAAAATGAAAAAAAAATGCCAAAAATCCAACTTTCCAATCCTCCATCTCTATTGAGGAGACCTCCTATTTTTCTCCCGAGTGTGTCCCGACCAAGGGGCCACTCCTTCAGGATTCATTGATAAATCTCTTTTCCTCCTCCGATGAGGGGTCTCCATTTGTATCACCTTCTGTATCCACTTTTTCACCTCCTTCCTTCACTCAAGCTAGTTGTTCTTCTTCTTCTAAAAATCATGGGATAGATTTTCATAAGAAATCCAAGGGTAAGCAGATTCCCCGTAGGTTTCTGTTGGAGTTAGCTAGAAGATGCCAGGCTTGTTTAGCTCTTCCTGAATTTGTAGAAAATCCGATCATCTTGCCAGAGTTGGAATATGAGGATACTGTTGTTTCTTATGAGGGTTTGGGTGTCTACGAGATTATGAATGATGAAGACCCTATTGAAGAGGGGGATGAAAGCTATGAAGAATGTGAGGACGAGGCTGATGCCTTTGCTAGTGGCATAAGAAGATTCGATGAACCATCAGCCTCTGTAGAAGAGCATACCAAAGAAGTTAATTTGGGTACCAAGGAAGACCCTAGGATCGTCCTCATCAGCAAGAATTTGCCGCCCTCCGAAGAGGAGGTGCTTATTTTGGTACTTCAAGAATACAAGGACACGTTTGCGTGGAGTTATGAGGATATGCCTGGATTAGACCCTGCGCTCGTTGAACATCGGCTTACACTTAAGCCAGGGTCTGTCCCGGTCAAACAACGGTTGAGACGTTTCCATCCTAATATGGCTTTAAAGATGAAAGAAGAGGTCGACAAGCTTCATAAGGCTAGGTTTGTTAGAGTTATCCTCTACCCTAACTAGGTGGCTAACATTGTCCCGGTCATGAAGAAAGATGGAAAAGTTCGGATTTGCATAGACTTCCGGGACCTCAACCGGGCGTGTCCTAAAGATGATTTTCCCCTCCCTCATATTGATGTTCTAATCGATAATACAGCAGGATTTGAGACTCTCTCTTTCATGGACGGTTTTTCAGGCTACAATCAGATTCGTTTGGCTGAAGAAGATCAAGAGAAAACATCCTTCACAACACCATGGGGAACCTACTGTTATGTGGTCATGCCCTTTGGACTCAAGAATGCTGGAGCCACCTACCAGAGGGCTATGATGGCAATTTTTCATGACATGATTCATATTTATATTGAAGTGTATGTGGATGACCTGGTAGTGAAATCAAGGACAAGGATTGAGCACCCTGGGGTTCTAGCTAAGGTCTTGCAAAGATCACAAGAGTATCAATTGAAAATGAACCCCAAGAAGTGTGTATTTGGTGTTTCATCAGGGAGGTTGCTTGGATTTATTGTTAGCAAAAGGGGAATTGAGGTTGATCCCAACAAGGCAAAGGCCATCAGAGATATGCCTCCTCCCAAGAATTTGAAGGAAGTTCAAGGATTAATCGGGAGGTTGCAATTTATTCGCCGCTTCATCTCCCAGCACTCACAACGATGCAGGCCGTTCTACGAGCTTACTAAGCCGGGAGTCAAGTTTAATTGGGATGACAAGTGTCATGTAGCTTTTGACGGATTGAAGGATTATTTGGCCAATCCTCCTGTCCTAAGGCCGCCGATTCCAGGCAAACCACTTATTCTCTATGTTTCTGTCCTGAATGACTCTGTAGGTGCTGTCCTAGCTCAAGTGGATGAAGAAGGGAAGGAGAGGGCAGCATACTATTTGTCTAAACTTCTAAAGCCTTGTGAGCAGATGTACTCAGCCATAGAGAAGACTTGCGCTGCTTTAGTCTGGGTAGTCCAGAAATTAAAATACTATTTCTTAGCTCACGAGGTTCGCCTCATTGCACGCATGAATCTGATCAAATTTCTCCTTGAAAAATCTGTCCTCACCGATCGATTAGCACGCTGACAAAGCTTCCTCTCTCAATTTTACATCACTTACATTCAACAAAAAGCTATCAAAGGCTACGCCATTTTCGAACACCTTGCTCATCACCCTCTCCCCCGCTTTGATCCTGTCAATTCGGAGTTTCCAGATGAAGAACTGATGTCCATTAATCAACCCCAGAATCCTATGTGGACATTACATTTCAATGGAGCTCTAAATTCCCAAGGAAGAGGGATCGGCATGGTTCTTTTAACACCAGAAGGGGTCACCATCCCATTTGCTGCTCAGCTCACTTTCCCTGTCACCAACAATATAGCCGAGTATGAAGCTCTTTTGGCTGGCCTTCAAACTGATCATAAATATGGTGTTACTCACTTGCGAATTGTTGGTGATAGTCAGCTTATTATGCGCCAGGTACTTGTCAAGTGCCGCACTATCAATCCTAAGCTCAAACCCTACCAGGAGCTTGCTTCAGCTTATGCCAAACTCTTCACTAAGTTGATCTTTGTTCATGTCCCTCGAAGCCAGAACATCCTAGCTGACGCTCTTGCCTCTTTGGCTTCTGCTCTAGTCTTCCCTCCTGAGCGTGATTTTCATGTTCTTTTGATTCATCAGCGTGACACTCCAGCTATCAAGGATCGTGCATTCCTCGATATTAGGGATAAGGTGCTCGAGAGGGTCAGGCAGAAGGAAGCTCTTAAAGGCAAAGAGGTCATGTTATTAGATTGGCAAGAGGAGTTGGCTGACGAAGAAAAACCTTGGTATTATGAAATTGCCAGATATTGCAATGATCAGTCTTATCCCGAAGAAGCCACTGCAGAAGAAAAGAAAGCAATCAGAAGAGTGGCTCAGCGATATGTCTTGGTTGGAGGTGTGCTCTACAGGAGAGGGCTCACCGGTGTTTTATTAAGATGCCTCGATGATGATGAATCTTGGAAGGTTGTAGAAGAGGCGCATTCTGGAGTGTGTGGTGGTCATGTGAACAGCCAGATGCTAGCTAAGAAGATTCTTAGGCTAGGCTTCTATTGGCCAACTCTAGAAGAGGATTGCTCCATCTATGTTCGAAGGTGTGTTAAGTGCCAGCTTCACGCCGACAAAATTCATTCTCCTGCTTCTTCACTCCATCCTATGTCCTCCCCATGGCCTTTCTCCATGTGGGCTTTTGATATCATTGGACCTCTTGGTGATTCGAACCTCCTGACCAAGCAAAAGTCGTTCATCCTCATGGCAACGGTGTACTTCACCAAGTGGGCAGAAGCGGAAGCTTACGTGGAGATTAAAGCATCAACTATCTGCAAATTCATAGTGAAGAACATCATCACGAGGTTCGGCATCCTGAGCACCATCGTCACCGACAATGGGCCTCAATTCATCTCTCAAGAGCTCAAGGATCTCTGCAACAGGTATAACATTGCATTGCATCATTCTTCTCCCTATTATCCGCAGGGCAATGGCCAAGCAGAGGCAACTAATAAAACTTTGATCAAAATTGTTAAAAAGACGTGTGAGGCTAATAAATTTTCGGATTGGCCAGACAAGCTAGTTGAAGCTCTCTGGGCCTATCGTACTTCCATTCGTACCCCCACTGGGCAAACCCCTTTCGCCCTTACTTATGGAATGGAGGCGGTAGTCCCTTATGAGATTCTCATTCCCTCTCTGAGATACAATTTGACAAGGAACTCTCTATTGATGAGCGTCGTGATTCACTCCTTGCTCAATTGGAACTCCTAGATGAGAAGCGTCTGGTCGCCGCTGAGCATGTGCGCGTTTATCAAAACAGGCTCTCACGTTTTTATCAAAAGAAAATAATTGAGAGAAAATTCAAAGTCGGTGAAATGGTGATCAAGAGAATTTTCGTAAAACCTGGTGGGCCCCGCTCCAAACTCCAACCAAATTGGGAAGGACCGTTTGTTATAAAAGACGTTTTTCTTGGCAATGCTTATAAACTGATTAATGCTGAAGGAGAAGAGTTAACTCACCCTTGGAACGGTTTGTATCTTAAGAAATACTACCCTTGATTCAAAAATCCAAAAAAATTATATATATATAGAGTAATTTTCAAAATCTAAAAAAAATGAAAATTAATTCAAAAAAATTCAAAACAAAACGGAATATTTCAAAATCAAAAAAAGATCAAAATAAAAGCTTTCAAAATTGGTGCCAGGACACACGAAGGATCAAGGTCCGAAAGGTCAAAATTCAGAATTCATTTATCAGTCTTGTAAACTTAAAATTGGGTCGACACACGCACACACTACACGCTTTATTCTTCAACTCAAGCAGTGCAAAATCCGATGAGAAGTCAAAACCTGACTAAAAGTGAAAGACAATACCCGTTCTTTTCTTCTTCGGCCCATAAGAGAGGAAGGGAGACCTCGGGGTAGACCCGCCAAGCCTACCGCCGCCCTAGTAGGTGGAAGTCAAGGCCCAAAAGGGAGCAAATGCCACAAAAGCCCAAGTACAATTAGGTTGTTCATCAATGCAAGTCAATTTCAGAGTGAAAGTCAAATGGTGAAAAGAAAAGCATGTCAAGAGGGCAAAGTCCCCGCAAGGAAAACCTTGGGCGTATGCGTGCAATATAAAAGAGGCAAAAAGGCAACAAAATTTCCCTACGCCAAAGACCGAACCCCAACAGGCATAGGGTAGGGGAGGTAACTTTACCTCGAGCATCTCAGAATCCCTTATGGGCTTCCCTTATATTTTCTTCTGTCCTTTCTATGTGGTAAGTCATGAACTCGCAGGATGGTCAAGACAGACTTAGGAAATTGCACTGTACAAAATTTTGAATACAAGTCAACTATGATCACGTCGACTCTCTTTTAATTACTCAAGAAAGGTTAATGAATTTTAGATGGTGACCGTGTAGGACCCGTGGTTTTGATAGCCTTGTCAACCCATTTTTGAAGAATAAATTCAATTAACGCCTGTGTCTAAGGCGCGTTCAAGATATTTAACGCCTTTGTTTAGGTCGTCTCTTTAAAAATAACGTCCCTGCACAGGTCGTTACTTTCTCAAAAATCAGATTCCCTTTTCAATTCACGCCGTCTTCTAGGGCGTCTTTTATGTGAACCGCGACCTACTCTAAGGCGCGTTTTTCAGAAAAAATAACAAAAAAATATATAAATGAGTGAAAAAAGAAGAAAAAAATGCATTCTTCGAGTATGCTTGCATTTCTGTATGGGCATCTTTATTTATGGTTTGCATATGCGTGCTTGCATGTTGCATCTCCCCGTTATCAGTTATTTCATTTACCTTATTTGATTAAAGGCTTGGCCCCTTGACCCGTCAGTAAGGTCAAAACATTGATACCCCTTGCTTATTGAGCAAGGGGCCAAGTCGAACGGATGAATTAACCTGTTTGTTCAAAGTGTGGATTACAGTTGCAGGAACAGGGCAAAGCGAAGCAAAAATGAAGAACGTGGAAGGAGAAAAGTACACAAACACAAGTCCACAACCACACAAAGTGCTCAGGTAAACAAAAGCTCAAATCTCATATATATATATATATATATATCTCATGTCTATCATGTACAAGTGTGAGGGTGGAGGAGTACAAGTAAGTCTCTCTCAGCTCTCGCCTCCACCCTCCTCTCTCCTACTCTCTACCTCATCTTCGCCATGCCGAGGTGGCGCTGGTGGAGGGGGCATGGGCCCCCGTGAAGAAGCTGGAACTCGAACCTGGCCCCCTGCCTCACTCCTCTCTCAAAGAGAGGAACCTGCCACGAAGGTAGAGCTGGTGAAGCTATACCCTGCAGCTCGTGCCCGCTCTCGGCCTCGCTGGAGACGCTCCTCCGACACTCGAAGCCGCTCCTGAGAAAGGACTAGCTGAGTCCTCAGGTCCGCCAGCTCTACGTGCTCACGAGCACGCTCCTCGCGCTCACGGGCACGCTCCCTCCTCTCCAGCTCAAGAGCCACCCGCAGCTCGGCCACGTCCTGAGGCAGCTCCTCGCGTCGTCTCAAGGTCCTCTCTAGCTCTAAGATCCGCTGCTCGCGGATCGCCAACTCGGTACGTGCCACCCGTAGCTGTGTGCTCTGCAAATAGGTAACAAATCACCAACTCAATAATTTATGAAATAAAGCAACACATGACTAAATAAAAACTCACCTGAGCAGTCATCGCCTGCTATCCCTCACAGACGCAGGTAAGAGCGGCTCGAAGTTCCTCAGTCTGTAAAATAAATTTTCATCAGTGCACAATTATATAATCAATATTTGAATGGATTTGTGTTTTGGAATTTACCCGTGAGGCGAGGTCGCGCTCTGCTGCCTCGGCTCGTGCGGTCACTCCCGCTAGCTGCTCTGCCAGTGCAGTCACCTCTGCATTGGGTCCCCTCGAGCTAGAGGCCTCTCCCGTATCTCTCCCTACGGCTCCCTGCTGGGCACGCTGCATTTCATTGAAATCGTCAGTGGCTAATCATCAATAATTCAACAAAAAATTCATTTGCATATAGAAATAATTTAAACACTCACCAGGGTCTCAAGGTCGGCTCGTGTGGTGGCTAGCTGGTCCTCCAGGCTGTGTAGGTGGGCCTGGGCATCCATCGCCGCTATGTCCCGTGCATCCTGCATTCATTTTATTTTAGTCACATAATAGAAACATAAATATTTGCATTTAATTTAGAAATAATTGCATTCATACATACCCCTAGGACCTTCATCTGAGGTCGTCCGGCGTAAACCTCCCAGTAGCGTCGGAGGTACTCGGAGCTGTCGGTCGCGTGGGAGGTGACTCGAGTCCCGCCTCGCCGCCAGTCGGCGTACTGCTCCTCGAACCGTACCCTCTAGTCGGTCGCCTTTGTACGACCGCGTGTCTTCTTCCCGATGCCGCGTGGCTCGCCGACCTCAATCCACTCCTGGTGTAGGCCCAGGGTCCTCATCACTAGCCTAAGCCGTAACTGCTCGATCTCGCTCAAACAGTGAACCCAGAGCTCATGCCCAAAGTGAGGTCGGCCCGCTACGACCCACGGCTGGCCCTCATCTGTCATCTCTGCATATGGTCTCCACTGCACCTGCATCCATGAACATGTGTGTCATCTCATCATAATCATAATAAATTCTAATAAACATAAAAAAATGCATCATGCATACCAGCGAGGGAGGGAAGTCTCGGAACTCTCTCCGTAGCACCCACAACTCGTAGCCGAGTGGGGCACCGAAGACCACCGGCAGCCAGCGCCGTGCTAGAGGGAAAGCTCCCTCACCTCCTGGCCGTGGGTCAGCACGCCCCATGGGCATGTATAGATGGCTCCAAACCTGCATCCATGCATAGCATTAGTGAGGCATTCACATGCATAATAAAAAGAAAAGAAAAGGTGAGAAGCCACTGACAGTCATCTCTCGTCTTGTCCCCGTGGACAGGTCGGCCATCATATGCGCCAGCAGTGCCGCTCCCCAGGTGTATCTGCCAACTCCCTCTAAATCCTCGAGGATCCCTAGGAACCGGCAGTTGATGACATCGCCCTTCGTGCCGAGCAATAGCCTCCCGAGTAGCAGCAGTAGGAACCTCCTCAGGTCTCGGTCTGCCCTCTCCCTGTCGGCTGGGTCCTGGCAATAGACCGCCCTAGCTCCGTCTATCAACCTCTGTGAAAACTGCTCCAAGGACTCCCCGGACCTTTGCCTAGCATCCCCTAAACCCATCACTGTAGTCAGGTCGGTGCGGAAGATAGTCCTACACTCGCTAGGCATCTCGTAGACCATCTCTAACCCTAGCAACCTCTGGGCGAGCCCGGTATAGTCTGGTAAGGTGATCCCGCTCACTGCCTCCCCGCCTACCCTAAGTCCAGTGATCCTAGCTACATCCTCTAGGGTAGGAACCATATGCCCCTAAGGCATCAGGAATGCCCGGTTAGTCCTATCCCATCTCTCCCTCAGAACCTGGATAAGTGGTAGGTCGGGTCTGACTGGCTCTATGCTAAGGAAGGCCCCAAACCCCATAGCATCTACCCTGGCTCTCTGGAACTCGGGGAGGCCGTAATATGCTGCTCGGACCATGACCCAGGAGATCCGTGTCCTCATCAACCCCTGCACGCATAAAGAAAGAAATTTTGGTTTAATTGTTCAATTATTCTTATTGAAATTCACTTAATTGCCTTGGTTTGAGAAGTTAATGTTTGATGTAATTAACGACCTACCCTAGGTCGTTGTTTATCTAAGAAACGCCCCGGTGAGAGGCGTGGTTCTATGGTTAATTTCTAAATTCCTAAAGGATTTTCAATTGACGCCCGTCCCAGGGTCGTCCTTTCATTAAGTAACGCCCACTGTGTAGGGCGTTTTCTGTTAAAATAGATTTTGGGTTTTAATAATTTATTCTGGAATTAATGAAATGGACGACCATCCCTATGGTCGTTATCTGTTGAATTGACGCCCCGATGGGGGGCGTTGTTTTCCAGGGTTTTTGAAAATAAAATAAAAACATCATATCATGAAAAAAAGAAAATAACATAATTGAACAAATATGCACAGAATTAACAGGATTGATGTAAAAAAAAATTGATAATGGACGACATGCTCTAGGGCGTGTTTTCATGATTTTAATTATTTTTCAGGAAATAAAATGAATTCACGACCCAGGTGTGGGCGTCTCTTCCTGAATTCACGACACCCCTGGGGGAATCTTCTTTCTGTGTTGCAGGTCTTCTAGCCCGAGGGCTATGGAAATTAAGGTAAAAATAAAATAAATTTGAAAAAAAATGGAAATTGGGTTTAGGGGCTTACCTTTTGTTGTCTAGGCCCAGTCAACTCACCACGGAGTTGAGGCCTTGATTGTCTTGGTCGCCGGAGTTGGCCGGGGCGGGGAATGGGCGCCGCCGTGGCCGGTGGTTCTTCGTGATCTCCTTCTTGTGTTTCTTCTTCTCTTTCCCCCTCTTCGCATTCGTCCTCTTCCTCTTCACCTTCATCTCCTCCTTCACTGTCATCACCACCTTCTCGTTCCTCCACTTCGTGTCCCTCGGCCGTGTCCCCGTGCTCCACCGTCGGTGCCTCCTCGGCCGCCACCGGCGGATCTCCCTCCACGGCGGCGTTTTCCACGGCGTGATCTTCCTCGCCCAAGTCTACCACCTCCGGGGCCGAAACCCTCTGCCGCTTGAGTCCACCGGCCATGGCTAGGGCTAGGGAGAGAGAGATAGAAAGAGAGAATGAGAGATGGGGTTGGGTTCGGTTAGGGTTGCAGAAGAAGGAGAGAAAGAGGGAAAGAGGACGAAGGAAGAAGAAGAAAGGAGGGAAAGTTAAGTCGAACGGTCAAAAGGAATTAACGACTTAAGGAAGGCCGTGTCTTATGGAATTAACGACTGAAACAAGGGCGTTTCTTGATAATGGACGACATTTCTTAAGGCGTTATTTTTGTTTGCATGGGGAATGATAACCGTCGTCAGACGCATTCAATGGGGATTGATTGATGTGATGGGAGTGATCATTACTATTTTTGAGTAACGACTATGATTGAGGCGTTATTTATATGAAACGTGGCTTTGCTGAAGGCGTTACTTTTAGAATTTCAACGAATACTTTTTGGAATATAAATCGAATTAACGCCTTGCCTTAAGACGTTATTCATTTAACGCCCATTTGTGGAGGCGTCAAATTTGTGAGCTAGAATATTGAAAGCGACGTATGCGGAGGCGTCACTTTTAGATTTAACGACATCGCTTGAGGCGTTATTTGCAACAAAATCTCAGGTTATTGGAAGATTTGATCAGAAACACTGTGTCATTGGCTCAATCAGAATATTATCATTACATTGCTTCAATGTGCCATTTTGGGCCTCAAGCTTCTTAAAGCAATTACATAAGACTTCCATTCATCTCTGTCTTCTTCCAAGCTTTCCACAGGTTGATGAGCTTTATTGATTTTCCACAAAGCTTGGATTGTGGTTGTTTCTTCTCCATCTTCATTGCCGCCAAGGTCCCTTGTTTTGATAGGAGGGAGGTGTGATGGATCCTCGAATATTTGCCATGGAAGCCCGAGTTGAGGAAGGCATCGGTGTGAATTATACAAAATGAATTCTGAAGCGCCTATGAGTCGAAGGTCCGTGCCGGGGGAGAATCTTGCACGGAGTTCTTGAGTCTTGAGTATTCCCGGTGCGCAAGTGAAGAGGTTCTTTGGCATCACTTTGAGGTGTTCTCTCCATTCCACTCTCTTCTTGATTTGAGGAATTCGGTTCATCACTCTATTGCTTATCCCAAGTGAACCGGTTATATAAAAGAGTGGGCTTTTTGAGAAGATTCTTGAGGATTGTTGGGCTTCATCACATGGATCAAATTTGAAGTGAAGGTCTACCCAACTAGAGAGTGCTAGCATGCATCCGTAGATGGGCCTTCCCTTTGCCGCCGAGGTAAGCCCGCTATAGAGATAGGCTAGAATAGCCGGTCCCACTCTCTCTCTTTCCCATAGGCTAACCACGGCGCTTAATTGGGCTTCTTCTAGAAGGTCCTCCGTGGATGGGAATAAGAGTGCTCCTGCTAAGCATACCACGAAGGCCTTGGTTACCTTTTCTATCTCTTCTTCTTCTTTAGCTTGATCCGCTCTCTTGTACACCCATGAAGCGAGCTTTAGAAGATTGATTCCTTTGGTAACCTTGATTTGATTCACTAAGTTCGGGCTAGGTATCAATGTGGTTAATAGCTCGTGAGAAGAAATTGGTTTTAGCATGTTGGCCATCTTCTCTTCATCCCCTTGCTTCAATCTCTTCAAGCCTAAGATCAATTCTAATTCTTCTAATAGGATGGTGGCTTCAAAGGTAGAGAAGAGAAAGGTATGAGTAGAAGGATGCCATATCTCTACACGAGCTCCTATAGCTGCCCAATCTAAGTGGATTTAATCATAGTGTTTGGCATGGGTAACTAGACCTAAGAGATGCCATCTAGACACATAAACCCTCATATCTGAAGAAAATTTGGAGAGGATAAGTGGCAGCCACTTAATTTTTGTAAATCTCCTAGCTCCTGGGACATTTGGATAATCCTGTGGGAGAAAGAAAAGAAGGAGAATGCATGAGCGACAGAAGTAGTTCAGTGAAGATAAGAAAAGAGAAGAACAGAAGAAATAATACTTTACCTGGTTCATGGAGATTCTACTGCTGATATGCCCATTAATCTCAGTTAATCTGGGAGTTGAGGACTTTGATCTCTTAATTGCCCTTTCCATCTCCGGTTTGTGAAAAGAACACGAACAGGAGAAGAAGCAGCAGAAGAAACAGAGCTCCGAAGGATTGCTTTGATTGATTTGAGGAAGTGCCTTCCCTTTATAGAAGTCCGGGGGGTCTTAAGGCTGTTCGGAGTTAGAAAGTTTATGGCTATTAGGACTGGGTTTAGCTTTCGAATCGGAAACGGAAGCTTGTGCTTAATTAACGCCTTCTGTTAGGGCGTCAATTGTTGAATTGACGACCTGACCGAGGTCGTGTTTTATTTCACGCCCTTGAGAGGGTCGTTTTCTTCTTGAACTCTTGGTGCATTTAACGCCTCAGTGAAGGGCGTGTTTCTTATTGACGCCCTGATGTCAGGCGCTTTTTATGTTTTTGACGCCGTTCTATCCAGGCGTGAATTTTTGAGCTTATGAATTTGCTTCCCTCCATGCTTTGATGAACTTAAGTGCTATTATTTCGTTGGAATTATTTTTAATTTAGCACTTATGATCATGTCATGCTTTGAATTGAGGGTCATTCATATTGAAATTGTGGGGGGGCTAATGAACTTTCAAGTACAGAGGATTGCAGGTTTCGAGATGCCCGGATCACTGTGGAGTAACATCATGTTGTAAGCATTATTATTATATGGTATTCTACGTTATTATAATATATCAAGGACCTTGTGGTTCTGATGAACCTGGAATTTGAGTTCCCCTTCATCAAAAACGTGATAGTTCCAGGAGAATCTTGATCACACGGATAGGCCGTTGAGTCGTTAAAGGTCTGGGACGATGGTTCCACTTTCTGGGTTGATGCGCGGACAAACAGGCTTCGGCTTAGTGTCAGCTCAGAGATCTGGATTCTTGACCAAATCTAGATGGCTTAACAATATTATCCTTGGTTATTTTCTATTTTTTAGATTGTTTTAATTTTTTTCTTTTAGCACAGCATGCATCATGTAGGATTTTGAGGTTCATGATGAAAATCTTCATATTATGGCGATAATGAAAGTCACTCGTTCTTGATTAAGTTGACATGAGATATTCCACTCCAAATCGAATACTTTATTCTCTCTGAAGCCGCTCAGGCTGGTTCCTTGAAAATGTCCCTTTGCTGGGTCTCCATCTCAATTCCCTTTATTTTTCTACAAATCTACCTTGGTTGTAGCACGTCCACGTTGGCTGGTAACCGCTCTCCAATGGTGTCTCTTTATCGTGCTGCGCGCACATTTTACTTGTTTAGTTTAGTCTCTTTTATCCAGCAAATCGATGCTTCCTTGGAATCACTCGGAGTTGTTTCATTCAGAATCTTGGAAAGATTTCTAATGCTTAGTGTCTGAGGCGTGTCACATCACACCTTGGCATCTACTTATCAGTTCGCTCCACTTCATTCCGTTTGTTGCACTTTCACTTCATTTTCATCTCACTCCCTTACAAAGCAGACGCCAAGGCGGGGCAGCTGTAGACACGCCAAAATTGACGCTATGTTGATCAAATCTCATGTCACTATGTTGACGCCCCAAAGTGAACTTCAATACATTCATAATATGAAGTTTTTCTATTTTTGTGTGTTTTTTGGTTTGTTCTTGCATTTTTGTGATTCGCGACCTGACGAGGGGCGTTATTTTAAAAGCGACCTTACCTAGGGCGTGTTCAAAAGAAAGGACGACCAAATGTCAGGACGTCAATTCCTGGTATTATCCGGTTTCAAAATAAATTCCAATTACTGATTGGCGTCCTTCCTCAGGGCGTGTTTTCAAGTAACGTCTTTGTCTCAGGCGTTTTCTCATAATTTTCAAATAAAGAAAGTTTTATTGCCAAATTTAAATCCAGGAGTTGACGCCTTTGTTAGGGTCATGTTTTTGAGTGACGTCTTGATGTAGGTCGTCAATTTAGAATTTGACGCCCTTTTGAAGGTCGTGTTTTATCATTCAGAGTCGTGTTTGAGTATGCCTTTCCTGAATAGTTCCTTACCTCCAATGGTCTCCTTGCTCGATTGGAACTAGAGTCCTGCCTTCTTTTGATCATTGCCCGTTCTTATCTTCCCAACTTTGAGGTTATCTTGGATCTGGAACCCTATATAGGGATGTCTTGATCGACCTCGCGCGAGGTTAGCAGCAAGAGGCAGAGAGCAGAGAACACACAGGCGCACAGAGGCTCTCTTCATCTTCTTCCTGTACGATCTTTTAGAAGAGCTCTCTGCTTCCTCTTCTTCCTCCTGGCAGCATCAGCCTCAGTTCCCCTCTACTGTCGTCAGGGACAGCAGGGGTCTTTTGCTTTATCTATTTGCGTTTTCCATCGGTCATCATCCACTATTTTCTTTTCTTGCATTAGTTTAGTATCATATTTCTCCTCTCCCTAGTTCTTTAGGGGTTTTAAAACAAACAAAAAAAGGTGCGCATGTCATGTTTCTTTTCATCATATGGTTTATTGGGATTGATACTACATTCACTCGGCTGATCCACTTCCTTTTGCTTGTTTGTTTCGTCTTTGTGCAAGGGTAATCAACAAGGAAAACCCCCTTCATCGGCCGGCCGATTGAAGGAGGAGGAAGGAATTCACAATCCATCCCGCATCCCACTTATCACCAGGTACTCGCGATCATTTGTCTTATTATTGAGGTAACCCCTCTGGCGATCACACTCCTTTATAGCACCACGTGCTTTCTTTTGTTTTTGTTATCATCTCCACTCTTTTACATATCTCATGTGAGTGGTTAGTTCCACTTGTGTGGATTTATCACGATCTACACGAAGCCCATCAAATTTGGCCCATATTCTAGAAGGGTAATTAGCTTATTCACGTATTTAAGGATAAATACTAATTATATAAGATAATTATATGGATAAATGAATAAACGAGTTTTATTAAATTGAAACTCCATACACGTTACATGTAACGGTCTATCGGGTGACCGCCACAGCCCTGTAACGCACCTAGACACGACCGTTACATCCTGTAGATTCAGTAAGGTGAGGAAATTACAAAAAGATTGGAACTTTGAAGTCCTATCTACAAGAGATCGATTTGGGATAGATTATAACATTGCTAAGGACTCTTAGGGATTAGGTTATGACAAATTAAGGACTCTAGAATCGATCTAATCTTCAAATCCTAACCAAAACCCTATAAATAGGACATAGTTCTGAACTGAGCGACCCTTACTGTTGGCCCGTGAAGAATCAAGGTAAGGAGTCATAATTTCGGGTAAATTCTTTAGAAGATTTTGTTTAGTATATTATAGACTAATAGTTCTCCAAATTTCGTGCTAGGAGACCAAGCAACCAAGAAGATAGAAGCTTCCAAAGTTGCTGATTCAACCTTAGCAACCCAAGAATCTGAACGCAAGACCCCTGAAGATCCAAAGATTAGGATGCCTAAACGAGGTAATTAGAGTTCAATCCTTTAGAACTTTTTGTACCCAATAGTCTCATCTCCTTACCTGCAAAATTTCACATCCTTAGGTCAAGAGGCTGAGGAAATAGAGCAGATTGAAGTTGCTGATTTATCACAAGAAGTACAAGGGTCTAAGGGTAGCACATAGCATTAAATTCAAAGTTTGAAGGTCTTAAAAGAGGTAGGTTATCTCATGATTGGAAAAAACAACTTGTTAGGGATAAAAGCCCTCTGATTGTGCTTGATTTCATGCATCATAGACTAAGAATTTCACGATTTCATAGTTTTATACATTCATGCATCTCTTAGCCCTAAATGGAAATTAAAAGGTATTATCTTGTCTATTCACTAAACCGTTGCATATAGTTGACCTATGCATCATTATCATGACTAGGATAGTGGTAATATGTTGATTTCCAGGCATGTTATGTTTTCATAAACCTTCACTTTATTTTACTGACAGTAGGTTCTCTGACGCACTAACGTGAGACCGTCACATGTATGTAACGACCTTACTATAGACTGCCACATTTTGTTGTGTTTTTATTTGTTCTATTGTCTCTGACGCACCCTAATGGAAATTAAAAGGTATTATCTTGTCTATTCACTAAACCCTTGCATATAGTTGACCTATGTATCATTATCATGACTAGGACAGTGGTAATATGTTGATTTCCAGGCATGTTATGTTTTCATAAACCTTCACTTTATTTTACTGATAGCAGGTTCTCTGACACACTAACGTGAGACCGACACATGTATGTAACGGCCTTACTATAGACCGCCACATTCTGTTGTGTTTTTATTTGTTCTATTGTCTCTGACGCACTCTAGCAGGAGCGTTACACCACTGTAACGGCCCCTCGATAAACCGTCGCAATACTGTAACGCGCCTATCCTAGACCGTCAGGCACTGTGTTCTGTCAGCCTGAGGCAGAATGATAACCAGTCAGAGTTTACTTATAACTAAGCTTAGATAGCTAAGTTTAAACATGTTATCATGACTTTAAGTTTAGTTACTGTTTCATAATCAAATTGCATGGTTAATGTGTCTTAGGATTATTTTAAGTTATGTTAATTTCATCGGCTAAAACTCTATAGTTTTGTATTCTAAATCATGATTTTTCCAAATGTTGTATTGACGGAGTTTTCTCATGGTTTCACATTGTTACACATTCTATTCCATCTATAGAGTCATTTCTTTAAGTATATGGCGCATATTCCGGTATGTTGTCCATTTAGTTCACTTTGCACTATGGGAACATTATTCTTGGACATGAGGACCTCTCTATTGGATATTCCTTCCAATGGACTAGGAAATCTTGTTTCAAGGCCTCCGTAATTCTCCGCGAGCCTAGGATTCCCACTAGGACGTCGAGTTGGTTGTACCATTAAATCCCATTGATTAGATTACACTATCGATATTTTTGGTTATCGGTAATGTAACGGCTCTACACTGGACCGTCGGGATCATCTAACGGCCCAATGTACTACCGTCACATTCAACTGAGTCCGATTTCTTATTTCCGGATTCAGACTAATGTAACGGCCCAATACTGGAGCGTCAAATCATGTAACGGCCCAGTACACGACCGTCACACTACTTGAGTATTTTAACCCAAGGATTGACCAATGGTTGATATTCCAAGGTTCTAAATGTTGTGACTCCTCTGTGTTGATGATGTTGACATATACTTTACTTCATTGGCAACACCTTATTTTGATTGATTGGCAACTGTTTATGCTTTGATGAAATTGTTCTTATCAGATTGTATGTGTGTTCTATACACTTCACAGGTTTACACACTGCACACACACTCAAAGTCCACACATTGCACGTAGAGTCTATACACTGCCTTGTGTTGTGTTTGTGCATCGCTTATAACACAAGTCTATACATTCATGCATCATGGGTCGACCCCCTTCTTTGATGGGTCGACTCCCCCCCCCCCCCAGATTCACAAGTCTATACACTCGTCTTCATGCATAGCAGAATCTATATAGTGCAGCTCATATAACTAGCATGTCTATACATTGCATCGTGGCGTTTATGCTCTAAGTCTATACACTGCATGGCGAGCCCAAAGTCTATACATTGCATTGGCTAAAGTCTGCACAACGTCCGTCTCATTTAGAGTCTAAGGCAATGTCTATACACTGGACTTGAAGTGTGTACATTGAGCGTCTCATGAAAGTCTATACAGTGGTTCAGGCTAAGTGTGTACATCGTCCGTCTTGTTTGAAGTCCATACATTGCATTGCATTGGCTAAGTATGTACACTGTCCGTCTGACTTTGCGTCTTGTGCATTGAGCGAAGTCCATACATTGCAGCTCGCACATTCAGCAAGTCTATACAGTGGTTCAGGCTAAGTCTGTACATCGGACTGTGTTAGGCGAAGTATGTACAACGGACTGTTCATGCATCAACATTCAAAGTCCATACACTGCACTATAGATTGCTCGAGGTGAAGTCTATACATCCATCAGTGATCTTGCAAGTCTATACATCGGTAGCTTTACCGACGTTGCACTCAAAGTCTATACACTGATAGCTTTACCGTCGTTTCCCTTGGCAAGTCTATACATCGCAGTTGAGTGGAAGTCTGTACAGCCCAAGTCTGTACATTGCATCATGTGCTTCATGCAAGTCTATACATTCATTTGTCTTGCATCGTTCATCAAGTCTGTACAACCTTGTCTTTGGCAAGTCTACACATCGTGAAGTCTATACATTCAGATGAACTTGGAATTTGACGACCACCAGAAGTGGCGTCACTTTTGAATCAAACGCCTAGGAAGAAGGCGTCTTTTACGTTGTGCAAACTTTGATGCCATAGCCAAGTCTATTCACTCGCTAGTGTGCATATGCATAGTCTGTACATTGCCCTCATGCATACACAAGCATCCAAGTCTGTACAGAGTCATTTGCATTCCTACATATCCAAGTCTATACAGCCAGTGTCTGCGTTGCATTGCATGCATCATGTTTGAAGTCTATACATTAAGCTGAAGGATGCCTAAGTCTATACGTTGGCTACTGAATGTTCTGCAGAGTCTGTACATTGCATTCGACGAGTTCACAAAGTCCATACAGTGAAGTCCATACATCGTCAGTTGTCTGTCCAAGTCTTTACATTGCCTAAGTCTGTACAGCCGTTGCCTTCTTATATGAAGTCTACACATTGGGCAGAGTCTGTACATTGCATTCCCATTCACGAAGTCTATACAATGCATTGCTTCTCACAAAGTCTGTACAGGGTTCTAAACTTACAACTGATAATCTGATACTCTGTCTAACAGGGATTCTTTACAGAGATTGGTGACTTGGCTCGTGATCCAAGGAGGACGAGGTGCTGTGATGGTGACACGTGGAAGCAGCCCATCCCAGGATGCTGCCATGTGGATGAAATGTCCTCGGTTCTAGCGAATTCTATAGGCGGGAAATGTGGAAGCCACGCGCCCTTATCCAGTCTGCTGCTGATATAAAAGAGTGTCTTCATCTTCAGATGAAGGTTGATCGATCAAGTGGCAAAGTATATACAGTGAGGCTGAAAGACTGAAGCAGCAGAGAGCCACCGATCCACAGTGAGAAGAAAAACAGAGAAGAAGAAAAAGAGAGAAGAGAAGATCGAGAGAGATGAGTTGAGAGAGCTTGATTGAGAGAGTGAGATTGTGAGAGTTTTGTTTGAAAGGTTGTATCTCAGTCTCTTGGTTCAGAAACTAGAGCTGAGCTTTGCTCATTCGAGCTACATTCCCATTTGGGCTTTCCATTTTCGTTTTGCTTCTGTCTTTAAATTTCCGAACACTTGTTTCTTCAAGCTGTGAGTCAGCTGTTAGCAGAGGTGCTGCCTCTGGACGGGTAAGCTGTAAACCCCAGCAGTTGCAGTGGAGGATTCCACTGGACAGGTGAAGCTGTAATCCTCAGCAGGCGAGACTTGTCTCGGACAGCAAGCTGTGTTGCTCAGCGGTTTGTAGGCCAAGCTGTAGTGCCCAGCAGACGCAAGCTGTACTGCGCAGCAGTAAGCCATACTCGGTTGAGTGTGGGGTGGACGTAGGTCTTTGACCGAACCACCTAAAATTCCTGTGTCCTTGTGTTTGTGTGATTGTCCATGAACTGTGTGCGACTGGATCTCATGTTTATCTTCACAACTTGATTCGCTTCTGTTCAATTCTAGTATTCGGGTTAGTGATTCAGTAAAATTACCTATATTCCGCATTAGAACCTCTTACTGGTTTTTAATTAGGCAGTAGATCTATTCACCCCCCTCTAGATCCACACTTCGTGGAGATAGACTGCGTCCATCTAACATAACACTTGGTATCAGAGCCATACTCTTCTACAGGGACTCATCACCCGAAGAGGAAAGGCAAGATGGATGCTCGAGGGATGATAGCTGAAGGACACTCAACCACAAAGCCCCCATTCTTCGATGGATCTAACTACGCATACTGGAAGAACCGTATGCAAGTATTTTTGAGGGCTAAGGATTACGAGATCTGGAAGGTTGTCAGCAAGGGACCTTATGAGCTGTCCCCTAATGAGGAAGTCTGGACCAAGGAGGAGATAAGGAGGTCTACACTGAATTGGAGTGCCATAAACGCCATCCAATGCTCTCTACACCCTACAGAATTCTCCCGCGTATCAGCCTGCAAATCAGCTAAGGAGATGTGGATGCACTGGAAGTCATTCATGAAGGGACCTCTCAGGTTAGAGAGTAGAAGGCTAATCTCCTTGTGTCAGAATACGAAGCATTCAAGATGAAGCCGAACGAGACCATCAGTGAAATGTATGCTCGATTGACAATCATTACCAATGGTCTCAGAGGTCTCGGGAAACCTCAGACAGAATATGATGTAGTGAGGAAGATACTGCGCTCCCTGACTCATGCTTGGCATACGAAAGCTACAGTGATGGAGGAGTCAAGGGACTTGCGAAATACAAGAGCTGATGAGCTAGTTGGCTCGCTGATGGCATATGAGATTAATATGCCAAGAATAGAAGAAGCTGAAAGGAAGAAGAAGCCGATAGCGCTGAAGGCTGGTTCCAGCAAATCCAGCAAATCCAGCTCCAGCAGTTCATCATCAGAGGAGACCCTGAATGAAGAAGACATAACTCGTTCTGAGATGGCCATGATGACCAGAGAGTTCAGGAGATTCTTGAGGAAAGGAGCAGGACGATTCAGCCAAAAGAAGTATGGTGGCGGCCGAAAGGATAAAAGGTACAAATATAACCCTGCTAAGAAAACTGAAACTAATACTTGTTATCAATGCAGGAAACCAGGCCATATGAAAGCTGACTGTCCAAGGAATCAGAAATACAAGGACAAGTCAAAGAAGAAGAACACGAAAGGGAGAGCTATGGTTAGCACCTGGAGTGATGAAGATGAAGGCTCTTTCAGTAGCAGCTCAGACAGTGAAGCCGAATCTGAGAAGCCCATTTGCCTTATGGCAACAAGCTCCGAAGACAGAGAGGAGGACTCAGATGAGGTAATCACTAGATTTGAAAATTTCACTATTGCTGATTGGGTAGATGCCTACCATGACATAGCTGATAGAGCTGATGATATTAGAAAGGAAAACAGGCATCTTAGAAGAAAGATTAACTCCATGCAAAAAGATACAACTCTAACTGATAAAATTGCATGCTTAGAATCTGAGAATAGTAAGCTGAAACTCACATGTTCTAAAATTGAAGAAATCAAGCAAGAGCTGAAAATTTCTAAGGAAGAAAAATGTGAGGTTAGACAATGAAATTGATGCATGGAAACTGAAAATTCAAAAATATGAAAGTGAGATAAAAATTGTTTCTGAAAAATATGAAGCTGTCCTCAATGTAAATAATGAATTGAAAAAGTCTATTGATGAAATTCAGAAAGACAATGAGGATAAGTTGAGAACCATTGAGAAAATGACCCAAGGATCTGAAAACTTAAATGCTTTATTGGGGTCGAAGGTTAATTTCAGGAGAGAGGGCCTAGGATTTAACTCTAGTGCAACTAAGAGCTTTGGAATGAAAACTATTTCCTTTGTTGCACAAAAGGAGAGAGGACCTCTGATTAACATGAATTCTAATAATGCTGTGAACACAAATGTGAATCTGAAACAGCCCACTGCAGAGGAGAAGGGCAAACAGAAAATTGGTGAGCCTAGTAGAATTGGCACTTCCAAACCTAACTCTAGTGCTCAACCCAAGGTTAGGGGTCAGCCTGCTCAGACAAACAAACCCCATGTCAATGCCAAAAAGTCCTCACCACCACCATCACAGAAAAAGACCCAACAAAAACCTGTGAACAAGTCAGCAGGGTCAAGGGTGCAGGGAAGACAAAATGCTTTCAGGAGTCAGCCCAACAAATTTAATCCACCTAGAGTTCAGTCCTACTACCCCACACAGTCAACCTATCCTAATGGGTTTGGGTGGACTAGAACTCAAGGGATGCATACAGGGTATGTTCATCAACCTACACAATTTTACAGACCCTATGTCAGAAATTGGGATAATGGGTATGGTAGTCGGATACCTAGGAATTTCCAATCTTTCAGCCAGCACAAATATCACTTTGACCAAAACCTTATGAATGCAACATGGCCGAAGCAGTGGCATAACAACAACAATTTTGTGAATAACTCTGTTGGTGCTAATAAGAAGAAAAATAACAAAAATAAGAGAAAGAATAACAGAAGGAAAACTACAAAATCCACTGAACAAAGTTCTTTTAAACAAATGTGGATTCTGAAAAGTCTGCTTTCTTGCTTTGCTTCTATTTCATCTGTTCTGGAGCCCAATCAGTCTTGGGTTCCAAACCTCTCTACCTAATTGTGTATGCAGGTATGCCTGGCAGCCAAGAGCAACTTGTGGTACCTGGACAGTGGCTGCTCCAGGCATATGACAGGAGATAAGGCCAAGTTCTGCATGCTGACTGAGAAACTAGGAGGCCTTGTCACCTTTGGAAGCAACACAAAGGGTACGATTATTGGATCAGGTAAGGTAGGTAAGTGTTGTACCTGCTGCATTGATGATGTTATGCTGGTTGAAGGGTTAGCTTATAATTTACTTAGTATCAGCCAATTGTGTGATAAAGGATATACAATTTTATTTGATTCTCAATGCTGTAAGGTTTTTGAACCTGATTCTGAAATTGTCAAATTTTCTGAAAAAAGAATAAATAATACATACATGATAGATTTAGATGATATTCAACATTCTAACATATGCCTTACTGCTAGTAGAGAAGACTTAGCATTTTTATGGCATCGTAGGTTAGGTCATGCTAGTTATACTGTTTTGCATAAACTGAATAAGCATGGTATGGTTATAGGACTTCCTGAAGTTTCCTTCAAGAAAGAAAATAAAATCTGTGATGCATGCAGTCAGTCAAAGATAACTAGAAAGTCATTTAAGTCTAGAACAGAAAATCTGTCTTCTAAACCCTATGAGCTGATACACATGGACCTTTTTGGGCCAACCAGATCTGTCAGCTTATCAGGGAGGAAGTATGGGTTTGTCATGGTAGATGACTTTTCTAGATATACTTGGGTTTATTTTTTATCTCATAAGAGTGATGCATTCTCAGAATTTCAGGAGTTCTATGTTAAAATAAATCAGAAAATTGAAAATATCTTGACTGATCATGGAGGTGAGTTTGAAAACTCACAGTTTGATGAATTCTACAGGTCAAATGGAATTAACCATAAGTACTCCTCACCAAGGACACCTGAGCAGAATGGAGTAGTGGAGAGAAGGAACAGAACCCTAGTGGAGATGGGTCGTACACTCTTGGTTGAAGGTGGTCTACCAAGGAAGTTTTGGGCTGAAGCAGTAAATACTGCCTGTTATATAATTAACAGAGCCATGGTAAGACCTTCTATCCAGAAAACACCTTATGAGATCTTAAAGGGTAAGAAACCTTCTATTGCTCATTTCAAGGTTTTTGGTTGTAAATGTTTCATTCATATAAATGATAAAAGAGACCTTGACAAATTTGAACCTAAAGGTGAACCAGGAATCTTTCTTGGTTATTCTGAAAATACCCGAGCATATAGAGTGTATAATCTGAATTCCAAAACTGTTGAAGAATCTCCACATATAGTTTTTGATGAATCCTTGGTAAATTCTAATGTTGGTCAATGCAGGAATGAAGAAAATTGTGATATTCTGAAGGAAGGAAATTCTGCAGACCAATCCGAAAATGAGGAAGGAAATGAAGAGCCTAATGAAGAAGAGCCTACAGCTCAGGGGGAGGTAAATGAAACTCATGGTGATGAAATTGTTAACATTAGATATCTTAAAGATCATCCAGTAGATAATGTGATTGGAAATCTGCATGATCCCCCTAGGACTAGAGGCCACTTGAGAATTCAAAATGAATTGAATGCTTATGCTTTTGTTTCAAATGTTGAACCCAAGTCCATTGACTGTGCTCTCAAAGATGTGCATTGGATTAATGCCATGCATGAGGAGCTCAATCAATTTGACAGGAATAAGGTGTGGCATTTGGTTCCACCTCCTGATCATGAAACAGTCATAGGGACTAAATGGGTGTTCAGAAATAAAACTGATGAATCAGGGAATATCATTAAAAATAAGGCCAGACTTGTAGCTCAAGGGTATAATCAGGAATTTGTAATTGACTTTGAAGAGTCTTTTGCCCCTGTAGCCAGGTTAGAAGCAATCAGAATATTATTGGCTTATGCATGTTCCCTAGGAATAAATCTTCAGCAGATGGATGTGAAATCTACTTTTTTAAATGGGAAAATTAGTGAGGATGTCTATGTGAGGTAGCCTCCTGGGTTTGAATGCTTAGACTTCCCCAATCATGTTTATAAACTCAAAAAGGCTCTCTATGGTTTAAAGCAAGCTCCTAGAGCTTGGTATGACAGGTTGAGCAAATTCCTCACTGACAAGAACTTCACAATAGGTGTAGTTGATCAAACATTATTTACCAAGGTGAGTCATTCAGATATTCTTATCATTCAAATTTATGTGGATGACATTGTGTTTGGGTCAACTAACCCCAAATTGTGTGGGGAATTCTCTCAGATAATGACTAATGAGTTTGAAATGAGCTCAATGGGCGAGCTCAAATTGTTTCTTGGACTGCAGGTTATACAAACAAAGGATGGAACTTTTATCTCTCAGTCCAAGTACATAAAGAATTTATTGAAGAAGTACAAAATGGACAACCTCAAGGAAATAGCTGCTCCAATGGATACCTCAACCAGTTTGGATGAAGATCCTAAAGGTAAACCAGTGGATCAAAGGCTATATAGAGGTATGATTGGATCCCTTCTATATCTTACAGCATCTAGGCCTGATATTCAATTTTCAGTGTGTTTATGCTCTAGATTTCAGGCTAGTCCTAAAGAAACTCATCTTAAGGCTGTGAAAAGGATTTTTAGGTATTTACTAGGCACCCAACAGCTAGGTCTATGGTATCCTGCTAGGTGTGAGTTAGAACTTCTAGCCTACACTGATGCAGACTATGCTGGGTGTCGAGTAGATAGAAAAAGTACTAGTGGCTATTGTCAATTCCTTGGTGGCTGTCTAGTATCTTGGGCATCTAAGAAGCAACACACTGTAGCCTTGTCTACAGCTGAAGCTGAATATGTTGCTGCAGATAATTGTGCTACCCAAGTACTATGGATCAAGCACCAACTGGATGATTATCAGATAAAATTGGGATGTATTCCAATGTTATGTGATAATACTAGTGCTATATGCCTTGCTAAAAATTCTGTTCATCATTCTAGGACTAAGCATATAGAGATAAAATACCATTTTCTGAGAGATGTTGTAAATAAAAATGAAATTGAAATGAACTTCATTGAAACTGAAAAATAAATTGCTGATATTTTTACTAAGCCTCTTGGGAATGAAAGGTTCAAATTTCTTAGAAGAGAACTTGGCTTGTGTAAATTTCAGCATGATGAATAATTTTTTCAGCTGCTTTGAATAAAATTTCTGATTTGGACTTGCATCTGATAGCTTGAATAAAACTCTGTGATTGTTGAATGTTAGACTAGACCATGCATGCATGACATATTTTTTCATGACATATTATTCATTGCATATCATTTAGTTATGATTGTGTCTAAGCTTTCTCTCATCTACAACCACATGCATATAGAACAGAGCAGAGTAATGCATATCATAAGAGTTGGTATCTAATTATTGCCATTCATTTGCAAAACTGCATGCATATAGACAGGGGGAGTATTATTAGAAATTCAGAGTGGTCATCAACTTTCTTGAATTCATTCATTCTGTGGCCTGAATGAGTTGAATCTGACATATGGCAATCTGTTAGTCAGTTCTGATTCCTAAGCAATAGAAAACGGACTTCTTCAGTTATAAGAATTTCAATTGCTTAAAGACTGACTTAATGGTTTAAATTTTATAATTTTTGGAGTTTAAAGATTGCAATCAGTAAATAAGAAAGCTGAAAATTGATAAAACTTTCAACCCTTTTCTTATTTCATGTCAGACAAAGCTACTTATATCTGAAATCTGAAAACTCATCTGAAATCATGTTAGAGAAGCCTAGCATGTGTATTGTTCTTAAACAAGTCAGTCTGAAACAAATAAAGGACAACTAAGATAATGTTGAAAATCTTGAAAATCAATTGAAAAATAACATTGGCAGAGCAATGACTGGTAAATCACTGAGAAACTGAGTGATCCATCAAAGAAGTGGACAACACTCATGTCATGAGGTGTATCAGCTATCTCTGTATAAAATGATCAAACCAATAGGTTGGTTTCACTGAGTACCTGGGGGTAACTGGCGTCTGATAAACGTGTACCCTCACACAAAAATGTGTAAATCAGTTTTATTGTGTTTGATCATAGGCAGAATGGTCCATGATGTTGAGTATCTAGGGGTATTGGCGTCTGATAAACGTATACCCTTACGTAAAAAGGTAAATGGTACCTGAATGCCCTAAATGAACTCATATTGAAAATGCTGTTCCTTCACAAGAAATTTCTTGGATGTCAATTTGTTTATTTTCATTACATGACCTGATATCTCTTAATCATTTTTACTGAGTCTATGAAAGTAAGATATTTTGAAACTGAATCTCTCATGCAAATGTGATTCTGGTTTATTATTTTATCATGTATAGAAAACTTATCCATTGATTGTAGTGCATGAACTCAAAATTTTATAGTCTTTAAACCAGAATTCTATCTGAAAGTAGTTTATAACTTCATATGACTGAAGACTCTTTGCTTTAGAATGCTTATTCCTGAACTACTTGTTCAGAATGCCAGTCAGATGATATCTCTTGTTCCTTCCCTTGTACTCACTTTCCCTCCTCTTTGTTGATGGCAAAGGGGGAGAATATTGTATGAATTCTGAATTCATTCCAGGGGAAGTGTATGCATTATGTTATGGCAAAGGGGGAGATTTTGTTTGCAGCGAGTTGCTTATATTTCGTAGCATGCATGCATAGCATCTGCATAACAATCTGAATAACAAATCATGTATTTCATCATCTGTATAATAGGTAATTGCTATTCTATATGATAGGGGGTTGCCATCATCAAAAAGGGGGAGGTTGTTGTGACTCCTCTGTGTTGATGATGTTGACATATGCTTTACTTCATTGGCAACACCTTGTTTTGATTGATTGGCAACTATTTATGCTTTGATGAAATTGTTCTTATCAGATTGTATGTGTATTCTATGCACTTCACAGGTTTACACACTGCACACACACTCAAAGTCCACACATTGCACGTAGAGTCTATACACTACCTTGTGTTGTGTTTGTGCATCGCTTATAACACAAGTCTATACATTCATGCATCATGGGTCGACCCCCTTCTTTGATGGGTCGACTCCCCCCCTAGATTCACAAGTCTATACACTCGTCTTCATGCATAGCAGAATCTATACAGTGCAGCTCATATAACTAGCATGTCTATACATTGCATCGTGGCGTTTATGCTCTAAGTCTATACACTGCATGGCGAGCCCAAAGTCTATACATTGCATTGGCTAAAGTCTGCACAACGTCCGTCTCATTTAGAGTCTAAGGTAATGTCTATACACTAGACTTGAAGTGTGTACATTGAGCGTCTCATGAAAGTCTATACAGTGGTTCAGGCTAAGTGTGTACATCGTCCGTCTTGTTTGAAGTCCATACATTGCATTGCATTGGCTAAGTATGTACACTGTCCGTCTGACTTTGCGTCTTATGCATTGAGCGAAGTCCATACATTGCAGCTCGCACATTCAGCAAGTCTATGCAGTGGTTCATGCTAAGTCTGTACATCGGACTGTGTTAGGCGAAGTATGTACAACGGACTGTTCATGCATCAACATTCAAAGTCCATACACTGCACTGTAGATTGCTCGAGGTGAAGTCTATACATCCATCAGTGATCTTGCAAGTCTATACATCGATAGCTTTACCGACGTTGCACTCGAAGTCTATACACTGATAGCTTTACCGTCGTTTCCCTTGGCAAGTCTATACATCGCAGTTGAGTGGAAGTCTGTACAGCCCAAGTCTGTACATTGCATCATGTGCTTCATGCAAGTCTATACATTCGTTTGTCTTGCATCGTTCATCAAGTCTGTACAGCCTTGTCTTTGGCAAGTCTGCACATCGTGAAGTCTATACATTCAGATGAACTTGGAATTTGACGACCACCAGAAGTGGCGTCACTTTTGAATCAAACGCCTAGGAAGAAGGCGTCTTTTACGTTGTGCATACTTTCATGCCATAGCCAAGTCTATTCACTCGCTAGTGTGCATATGCATAGTCTGTACATTGCCCTCATGCATACATAAGCATCCAAGTATGTACAGAGTCATTTGCATTCCTACATATCCAAGTCTATACAGCCAGTGTCTGCGTTGCATTGCATGCATCATGTTTGAAGTCTATACATTGAGCCGAAGGATGCCTAAGTCTATACATTGGCTACTGAATGTTCTGTAGAGTCTGTACATTGCATTCGATGAGTTCACAAAGTCCATACAGTGAAGTCCATACATCGTCAGTTGTCTGTCCAAGTCTTTACATTGCCTAAGTCTGTACAGCCGTTGCCTTCTTATATGAAGTCTACACATTGGGCAGAGTCTGTACATTGCATTCCCATTCACGAAGTCTATACAATGCATTGCTTCTCACAAAGTCTGTACATGGTTCTAAACTTACAACTGATAATCTGATACTCTGTCTGACAGGGATTCTTTACAGAGATTGGTGACTTGGCTCGTGATCCAAAGAGGACGAGGTGCTGTGATGGTGACACGTGGAAGCAGCCCATCCCAGGATGCTACCATGTGGATGAAATGTCCTTGGTTCTGGCGAATTCTATGGGCGGGAAATGTGGAAGCCACGCGCCCTTATCCAGTCTGCTGCTGATATAAAAGAGTGTCTTCATCTTCAGATGAAGGTTGATCGATCAAGTGGCAAAGTATATACAGTGAGGCTGAAAGACTGAAGCAGCAGAGAGCCACCAATCCACAGTGAGAAGAAAAACAGAGAAGAAGAAAAAGAGAGAAGAGAAGATCGAGAGAGATGAGTTGAGAGAGCTTGATTGAGTGAGTGAGATTGTGAGAGTTTTGTTTGAAAGGTTGTATCTCAGTCTCTTGGTTCAGAAACCAGAGCTGAGCTTTGCTCATTCAAGCTACATTCCCATTTGGACTTTCCATTTTCGTTTTGCTTCTGTCTTTAAATTTTCGAACACTTGTTTCTTCAAGCTGTGAGTCAGCTGTTAGCAGAGGTGCTGCCTCTGGACGGGTAAGCTGTAAACCCCAGCAGTTGCAGTGGAGGATTCCACTGGACAGGTGAAGTTGTAATCCTCAGCAGGCGAGACTTGTCTCGGATAGCAAGCTGTGTTGCTTAACGGTTTGTAGGCCAAGCTGTAGTGCCCAGCAGACGCAAGCTGTACTGCGCAGCAGTAAGCCATACTCGGTTGAGTGTGGGGTGGACGTAGGTCTTTGACCGAACCACCTAAAATTCATGTGTGCCTTGTGTTTGTGTGATTGTCCATGAACTGTGTGCGACTGGATCTCATGTTTATCTTCACAGCTTGATTCGCTTCTGTTGAATACTAGTATTTGGGTTAGTGATTTAGTAAAATTGCCTATATTCCGCATTAGAACCTCTTACTGGTTTTTAATTAGGCAGTAGATCTATTCACCCCCCTCTAGATCCACACTTCGTGGAGATAGACTGCGTCCATCTAACATAACACTAAATAGACTCTTGATGATCTAGAACTTATCATATTGATCAAGAAACCTAATATAATGAATGAAAGATAAAGAATGTATCGTTATGCTGCCGATTTATTTCCATAAGCATAACCTTGCTTAAGTCATTCTTGATTTCTCATGATTCTTATTGAAGCAATCATTTAGTGAATTATCGTTATCAAGAGCTTGTTGGAATTGTACATTCTTGGCCATACTTTATTGTTACATGCGTGGATAAAACTTGATTTATACTTGAAGATGCGATCGAGCACTGATTGTATTCAAGGGCTCTATGCTAGTCCCCTCGGCTAATTATCAGAAACATACTATTATAAACCATGGGATATGATGCTACTGGCGTCGCATTGCGCTGGGAGTACTTTCTTTATAAATAAGTGAAAATCCACAACACAATACAACACAATACAACATGATTGATACTTGACTTTCTTGATATTCCACAGAAATTCACGAGGTACTTGCTCATAAGCAAAAGATATTGGAGGGATGATTATGTGGCTTGCTAGTACATTCTCGTTACATTCTTGTTCATGAAAGGCCATATCATGTTCTTGTTTCATTCTTGCTAGCTCATACTTGCTCTCATTCTATCTTACATGATCGTCTTGTTACTTAGTTTAAACACGTGATTGATCGCATTCGCATGATTCTACCTTATTCTTTAGAGCTAAATTGTTAATTACTTTAATAGTGCCTTCATGTTGATGCGAAGATACCTACTGGGCGAGTGTGCTCATTACCTATTTTCAATCTTTTCAGGAGATGTAAGTGATTCAAATTCGGATTCGGGTTATACAAGTAGCGGGTCCGAGAGCGAATGAAAGTATTGTCAAGATGAGAGTGAAAACTTAGGAAGTCTAAATTGTTTAGATTGAGTCTATGTAATTTTCCTATTTCTTGAGTCTAGTACATAATAAAAATTGAATTAGTGGTTGTACTTGAGTTAGTAATGAAATAAAGTTGAAGTTCGAATATATATATATATATATTGTGCAATTGCATTTATGTATGTGATTATCTTGCGCTCTGATCGTTCTTACTTACAAGAGGCTTACCATGCCGGCTGTTCGCTCTCCCCGAGTTAGTCTTCGGCTGTAATAAAGGCTCGGGGCGTGACATTTAATGTTCACCTACATAAGCTATGGATTGCCTCACCTTACTTAATTACAAGGCCTCATTAGCCTTTAGACTAAATTCACGTCCGTCAGGCCCATACTTGGGTGCAATGGTCTTTTAACTTTTAATTGGTTATTGAGGCCATTTGTTGTGGTTTCTACGTTACATTGGTTTGAGGCCCATTAAGGTTTGGGTTGAGGTATAGGATGGCCTTTAGCTCATTAATGGGTTGTTCTTAATGGTTTATTACTAATTCCATATTTGGGTCGGATCCTTGTATATTATTATTATCACTACTCTTATCCATCAATCTACCTTATGGTTATCGGAGACATGTTCGATCCTATGAAGGTTTTCATTTTAACAAACATTCCTTGGCTAGTCATTTTTTTGGTACATAGCCAAATACTTGGGTTTTATCTAATGATTCCTAATAAAATAGAGATGTCATATTCTATTCTATTTTTAATAAGAAGATATTGCATTATCCCTTATGGAAATTTACAAGATTCCCAATATTATTTCTAATGTAGTTAATTATTTCTATCTTTCCCCTTTCATAATTTTATCGGGCGTTATAGGGAAACTCTCCACAATCGTGGGGAGACGCTACCCCACTACTCACGCCCTTCCCTGTTAAGGGGTGGGCCTCCATCGACAGGACAACCATCATAAATAGGCCTACGATCATAGGCACAAAGACAGAGACATACACACACAGACAAGAGAGCCATCTTCAGGAAGAGCCCTGATATGCTTCCGAGCACTCCTTGAGCCCTACGAGCACTCCTCGAACACTCGTTGGACATAGCGAGCACCCTCGGAAGTCTCATCCTGACTCCAGGGTTGATACTTTGCTCTCATCTTTCTCTCTCTTCTCCATCATCCATTGATCCCCACTGAACACGGTCTTTACTTAAGCATCGGAGGGTTGTCCCCTGGGGTAACACCCAGGGCTCCTTCTGACGCCATCTTCCTGATGTTTGTAGACTTCTACGGGTGGCTGGACATCCTTCCCCAACAAACAAATATTAAAAGTGTGGTACGGGGATCGGGAGATCATTTTTTCGTCTCTACACTTTTTGGCACCGTCTGTGGAAATTGAACGAAAAGCCATGGCACCCCATGGGAGATATCGCACCACTAGCAACTGTGGCCGAGGGTCCCACTCGGCTCCCAATTCCCGACAGGGGTTGTAGGAGGTGACCTCATTCACGTGGCCGCAACGGGACATCGCCACTGATGAATTAGCAGAGATGCATCGCCAACTCCAAGCCTTGTTGGATCTTTGCCAAGGCCTCCTCGACAGACCGACGGAGCAGGAGAGTGCCTCAATGGATCAACCTCGGAATGGGGGGCTCCAACCATTGCGGACTCCCAGCGAGTGCAAGAGCCCTCCCATGTATCCGCTGCGCAAGCCTGATGCCTTCGCAGCTCACCCTGCACCAAGGCCTCACAGCCCGCTCCACTCCAACCCAGAGATGGCTCAGCGGCTACGGAGCTACGAGGAGGTGGAATGCAAAATAGAGGGCAAAGTCTGATACCTGGACGATGTCCTGCACGCCACGAGGACCCGAGGTTTAATCAACGACGACGCTGACTTCCATGCCCCTTTCTCCAAAGACATCATGGAAGCCCCTATTTCTCCGAAGTTCTAACTGCTATCGTTTACCCTCTACGATGGCACCACCGATCCTGCCCACCACATACACAACTTTGAGTCAAACCTGGTGTTCCATAGGGCCTCGGATGCCGTGAAGTGTTTGGCGTTCGTCACGACCCTCCGGGAGAATGTCCGGGCTTGGTTCGAATCCCTGCGAACCAAGACCATCCCCTCCTTCCAGCAACTAAGGAAGTTGTTCAAGGAGAACTTCATAGGCTACTGAAAGGAGGCCAAGTTGGCAGTGAGCCTACTCGCCATCTGGTAGGGGCGTCAGGAGACCCTCTGGGACTACGTATCCCATTTTTGGGTAGAGGCTCTCCGCATCCCTCACCTGGACATCAGTATCGCCACCACCGCCCTAACACAAGGGACTCGGGACTCCATCCTCCAACGCTCGCTCGGGGTAGAAGCCCCGATGACCTTGATGGACCTCCTCGCCCAGGCTCATAAACATGCTAGCTGCGAGGAGAACACCATGGCATTAGGCCGCATGACCGGGATTGGTCAACCCGACTGGAAGAGACCCACCGACTCCCCACCGGAGGGGTGGAACAAGTAAGAGCGGTGTGATGGGGAATGCCACGATCGCTGGGAGACTAGAGAAAGGGGCCAATATCGACGTTACATGCCCCTGACGGCTCCACCCGAGTAAATCCTCATGGAGATCTGAGAGGAGCCCTACCTCCAGTGGCCTCCGAAGATGAAGTCAGACCCGATGACTAAGAGCAAGAGGAGGTACTTGTAGACGCCTAATTTTGGACATCTCGCAGACCTTGTCTAGCCATCATAGAAGTGACACTTTCTCTTGGTTGTTTGGGAGTGTGGGGTTTCATCCTTATTTAGGTAGGCTCCACCCTATCCCTTCACGGATCCAACTTCGCGGTAAGTTGGCGGGGGGTTGCAGGGGGCAGCACCCCCCTGCCCGTAAGGTAAGGGGTTCGAGGGAGTGAGCCCCCGAGGTGAATTTTTTTTTTAGATATTAATATATATTTTGCACTGATCTCTAGACGGCCAGGGTTCTGGCCGCCCAAAACCCCAAGGTGGCCAGATACTTGGCCGCCCCAGCCAACCAAGGCAATCAGAGTGCTGGCCGCCCAGACCTCAAGGCGGCCAGACTACTGGCCACCCAGATCCTAAGGCGGCCACAACCTTGGCCGCCCAGCTCTCTCAAAATGTCCATCGACCTAGCTGCCTCCTGGTAACCGCAGTCAATTCCATGATTTCGCCCACTCCGGGCACGTACTCCACAACCGTTCCCACTCGGGGGGTCGAGGCGCATGTAGTCTCACGTGTTCTCACCTTCGAATGGGTCGAAGATCATTTTTTGGAATCCATCTTCGTAAGTGGGGATGGAGGGAAAGCCCCCACATACAAAAACCCCGTTCCGAGCAATGTCATGGGGGGGTTGGACATTTCGGAGCCCAGGAGGTAGTGAGAGCTGGGAGAACCCTTCCTAACCTTGATCCCATCGAATAGCTTCATCCAAGGGAGAGAGCTTGTGTCCACCACTGGAGTAGGTTAAACTTGTTGAAGGCGGCCATTGACATGTCCGTCCACCACCTCTGAACGGCCACGAGCTTGGCCGCCTCAACTTGGTCGACGGGCAAACCCTGTCCTTCTTCCCTTGTTCTCTATCTTGTTACATTTCTTTCTGTTTTACTGCATTACATGCATGCTAGATTTTCCTAAAACCCTACTTCAAAGAGGTTTTCAATCCAAAACATTGGGAAGGCAGATGGTCAAAAGTCTCGGCCATCCCCCTTCCCAACCCCCTTCCCGGCACAATCACCCCTAATTGCATGTTTTTCTTTTTGTTTTGAGCATATACTACACTATCAAAGTCTAATGGGTTTATTTACGTTATTTGCTGGTTAACTTGCAGGAACTTCATCATCGACTCGTAGAGCTCCCCGTTCATGGCCGGCCGAGAGCGAGGATAGGAAGAACCCACACTCTCCCGTTCAAAGGCATTCACGATCATCCTATCCCTGTGAGGCTCAAGTATAAGTCCCTGACGATCACACCCATTTCTGTCTTTCTAATCCGTGCATTGTAGGCCTAGCAGCATATTCAGGAAGAGGCACATGCCTTACCCTTCCGACGCCTACAGTACTACCGCTTTCACCGCGACCATGGGCACGACACGGCTGACTACATCTAGCTCAAGGATGCAATCGAGGACCTCATTCGGCGAGGACCCCTCGACAAGTTCGTTACCAAGGCCACAGAGAAGCGACAACAGGAGCGGACCCCTCCGCCCATCGACAACCGACCTAACGGGAAAGAGATCATGATGATCTCTAGCAGGTTGGCATCATGCAGAGATAGCTCCAGGAGACTCCATCGGTACGCGTCGAAAGTAAACTCCATGGACCAAGATGATGGGAGCCGCCGTGAGTCCACTGCTCGGGATCACCACCAATACCCGATCATCTTTTCGGATGACGGCCTTGAAGGTGTAACCACCCCCCATTCCGACGCTTTGGTGGTCTCAGCGACTATCAATCAATGTACTATATGATGAATCCTTGTTGATAATGGGAGCGGGCCCGACATAATTTTTTACGACTGCCTCGTACTTATGGGTGTGAACTTGTCATGAATAACACCGTTGCACACACCCTTATATGGCTTTTTCGGCACGACCGTTCTCCCGAGGGACGCATATCATTGCTGATCAAGTTCAGGGTCGCACCCAGAGACGTGATGTTCCTAGTAGACTTTACAATTTGTGTCGGATGACTAGGTACAACGCCATAATAGGAAGTGGCATCCTCGACACCCTGAGGGGTGTCCCGTTGGCCTACCACCAGAAGCTGAAGTTCCCTATTCTTTGTGGAGTAGGGGAAGTCCGAGGGGACCAAGGTGAGTCACGGAGGTGCTACCTAATCTCCACCAGAGAAATTAAGGTAGGCTGAGGAGACTCCCCCTGAGAAAACCCAGAGACGTGATGTTCCTAGCAAACTTCATGGTTTTACACTGGATGACTGGGTACAACGCCATAATAGGAAGAGGCATCCTCGACACCCTGAGCGGTGTCCCCTTGGCCTACCACCAGAAGCTGAAGTTCCCTACTCTTTGTGGAGTAGGGGAAGTCTGAGGGGACCAAGGTGAGTCACAGAGGTGTTACCTAATCTCCACCAGAGAAAGGCAGGCGGAGGAGACTCCCACCGAGAAGAAGATGAGGATAGAGGATCCTGGGCTTAGTGGCATCACCCCGATCGAAGACCTGTACCTCATTCAGGTGGGGAAGATTGGTGCAGGACCCTCCGCATCGGTGCCATGTTGTCCGAGTAGGAAAAGGACTATAGAAACTTCTTGGTCAAAAACCAAGATGTGTTTGCTTGGTCCGAGGACGAGCTCCTAGGGATCCCGTCGGAGGTCATAACCCACAAGTTGAGGCTGGATCTGAGTTGCCACCCGATTCAGCAGCGCAGGAGAAGTTACAACCCCAAGCGACAGGAGATCATAAAGGAACAAGTGAGTGAGAAGCTACGTTCGGTACTCCTACGACCTACCTAGTACCCTGACTGGGTCACCAACATAGTCTTAGTCCCCAAGAACAATGGGAAGTGGCGAATGTGCGTAGACTACATGGACCTTAATAAAGCCACTCCTAAGGATAACTTCCTTATGCCACGGATCGACTAACTGGTCGATGCCACGGCCGGGCATGAAATGCTGAGTTTCCTAGATGCCTACTCCGGGTACCATCAAATCAGCTTGCATGAGCCCGATCTGGTTAAAATGGCCTTCGTCACCGATCACGGGCTTTATTGCTATACACAAATGCCCTTTGGGTTGAAGAACGTTGGAGCCACATACCAACGCCTTGTCAATCACATGTTCGATGCTCAGATCGATCACAATATGGAGGTCTACATCGATGACATGCTCGTCAAAAGCCTCAAAGCGACCGAGCATTTGGAAGACCTGGCAGAAATGTTCGCAACGCTCTGGAAGTACAACATGAACCTTAATCCAAACAAATGCGCCTTCAGAGTCAGGTCGGGTAAGTTCCTCGGTTTCCTTGTAAGCCACCAGGGAATTGAAGCGAACCCTGACTAGATCCGAGCAGTGCTAGAGATGAAGTGTTCGAGTGGGTAAGGGATGTGCAATGCCTTACCGGTCGGGTGGCTGCCCTTACCCTATTTCTATCTAAGGTCGCAGAGAGGTGTCTACCCTTCTTCCGATTCATAAAGCAAGAAAACAAGTCCCTATAGTGGAGGGGAGAAATTGATTGGGATCAAGAGTGCGAGCATGTCACGCCCCGAGCTATGAATACATCGGAAGGATTCTCGGGGAACGCGAATAGCTGACATGGTAAACCTCTTGCAAGCAAGAAATCAGAGCGCAAGATAATCACATATACAAAATTTGCACAAGTAATTTGTTCAACAACTCCAACTTTGTTTTATATTAATGATAATCCAAAAAGTACACAAGACCATGACCTTTGACATCCTTACATCATCTGACTCAAGAAAATAGAAAATTACAATATGACTCGACTAGACATTAGCTAACTATGGCTTCTCTCATTCCATGGACCATCAATCGCTCTCGGACCCGCTACTTACATAATCCGAATCCAATTCACTAGTATTTTCTGAAAAGATGAGAAAGTAGGTATGGGCACACTTGCCCAGTAGGTATCCTCGTATCAACATGAAGGTAATATTTAAATGATTAATGTCTTTGCTCTAGAAGATAAAGTAATGAAAATATGATAAATCATGCGAATAAAACCGAAGTAACAAGGGACAAGAACTATAGAGATATGAGATTATGAGGAACAACATCGAGATTATATATATATATATAACAAGTTTGGCCTTTCATGAACAAAAAAGTACGAGCATGTAACTAGAAAGAACATACACAACCTTGTAAAGGCTATGCACTAGAAAGTCATTAACAAGCATGTAATTTCCATAAGGAGCCTCGTGGTTTTCACCCGCATATAAAAAAAGTACTCTAGGCGCAATGCGGCACCAGTGCTCATCGTACCCCATGGTTTATAGCACGTTTCCGGCCATCGGTCGAGGGGGCTAGTATCGAGCCCTTGGACACAGTCCGTGCCCGCCCTTGCATCTTCAAGTTATAAGTCAAGCTATTTCCACGAGATAACAATTATTTCGGCTAGTAATTTCAATTTCAAATAATAGGTTCCATGACAAAGTAACCAAGGGATAGAATGCTTCAGAACTTGATCATGGGATTTCGAGGATGATTTAGAAAAGATAGTATGCTACGGCGGTATTTCGACAACATAACGGTACATTAATTAAGTTCCATAACTTATTCATGACTTATTTAACTTAGTTTTAGAATCCTAATAATCCTAAGATCATCTAGGAACTCAAGAAAACCAACCCCAAGGGTGATGGGGACATCACCTCCCGTGCCCACACTCACGGCTCGTCTCCTCGCCCCGGAAGCGTCCGACATGGTCTAGTCATTTATCTTGAGTCATATGTTGTATTTCCTCATTTTTATTTGAGTCATACCATTGTAATTTTTCTTTTATTTGAGTCATGTACCTAGGTTAATGAGTCATCTACCTAAGTTAAGTGTCATAGGGTTGATTAGATTAGTTAATGGGCCTAATTCATTGGGCTAGACCTAGGGGCGCCCCCTACCCCCTTGGTTATTTGTCATTGTAGCAAGAGTCAGTGACTTTTTGTAAAATGTGGGTTGCCTAAATATAGGACCCCATTCCCCCCATTTGAAGTGAATGAAAGAATATTTGAATTTTCAAGTGTCCAATTTAAATCTTCTTTATTTGGAGAGAATCCAATTGAGTGGGTGAGAAGCCCTTATTCCCCCCCCTCTCTCTCTCCCTCTCTCTCTCTAAGGGGTTCACCAACTTCTCTCTCTCCTCCCCTCCCAACTACTTTCTCTCTCCCATCTCCCTCCATTAAGACCTCTCCAACTCCCCACAAACCTCCTCTTTACTCCACCCCATCCCCAAGAGGTCTCCACCAATCTCATCCCACCTCCCAACCCCCAACTGCCCATTCCCCTTCCCAAGGAAGCCTCCACCTTCCCAAGGCTGAACCCACCCCTCCTTAGGCCAAGTTTGAATATTTTCCCTCCCCTCTCACCCTCCCCTTCCCCAAACCCTAGATCTGGCCATCCCCCTCCCCCCCACTCTCCCCCTCCATCAACCTAGTTCCTTCTCCACCCTCCCCTATCTCTTGTGCCATTGGAGCTACTCCCAGCTAGCCAGTTCGCAGCTCAGGATCTGCAGAGGACCAGCAACTTGCAGAGGCGACCCCGACTTCATCCTGGAGTCCCGGGAGGCCCAAGTGGTACCGTCGGAAGCGTCTCCATGTCTTTTTCGCAACGGCAGTAGTCTCATCTCAACCTGAGCTCGTGGCTGCCCAAGGTAGCCGGTCTCTCCACATTGTGCGTCTTCCTCCAGACTGTCAACCTGAAGCCGCTTGCAGAGCTTCCCACGGCCAGCCCCTTGAAGATCTGGAGGCGGATCTTGCCTGATATCTTCTACGATGAGTATACTTCCAGGAACAAGAAGCGGCATCCTGTTCGGCATCCGGAGCTAATAGTTCTCAATTTCCTCCCTCAGGTGCGCTGCTCTGTCCACTCTCGGACTGAATAGACACCCGCTCACTATTCAGGCTGTCTCTGTCTACTCCGACCACCTCTGGTGTCCCGTGAGTCTCCGTTCGAAGAGGACTTGACAAAGAATCCAGTGACTCCAGCCTCGCCTGAATCAAAGATCAGGAGCGCCCGTGGTGATCTCGTCTTCCTGCTGCAGTGGTACCGTAGCTGTCAGAACCAGAAAGCAGAGGCACTGTTCACGACCCTACCTCGACCATCACCGTCATTCTGAAATTCCCCCCAAAATTGGACGTCTTCCTGAGTCAACTACGAAGATTTTGCACTGGTTTCGTCGCCAAAGGAGCTCGGGGGAGTCCGCAGCAATGCTGACACCGACTATCTATCCTCTGTTCCAGAGAGTGGACAGAATAGTCATCATCCTTTCATTTAGTTCCTTGCTTCACTCTCCCCTCCCCGCCCTGCCGGCTTACAGCCCCTCCCTGTGGGAGGTAGTGTTTGAATGTAATTTTGATTTCTCTTCTCCAAGTTCAACCCCCTTGCATGGGGAGTAGTGATGTAAAATCTTGAACATGTCGAAGCTACACCGGTGCGGCGTGTGGGGAACCCACACTTCCCCGCTCGCCCACGTCTCTGAGCGAGACCGGTTTGTTCAAGCCGGTCGAGTAAGTGCTCTATCTCTTGCTCATATTTGATGCCTTGTTCTTTCAATATTATCTCATAGCTCCACTGGCCCGTGAGAGTGAGTGCCCGGTCCGCAAGCTCCATTGCTTCAAGTGGCTGTCGTGGAAGAGAGTGTACCCGTGCCCTCGGCACTCGGGTCGGCCCCATTGAGTTGGACCTCCAAACCCTTGGGAAAAAAACCTTGGCCTTGCTGGCCCTCTACCAGCAAGGGCCCAGCCCTCACAACCTCCACTCGGCATCGCCGAGTTACCTCGGGATTTGGGGGAGTGTCGGGTGAGTGGCAGCCAATTTCGGTCTGTTTCTATTGTGAATTGTGCTTGCTTGTTAAAGTCCAAGGTGCTTCGGTCTTGTGACTATCACCCCAAGGTGATGTCACATCAATTGGTATCAGAGCAAGTCATTGACTTGTCTCTACAAGTCAAGTCCTAGGGCACACTTGCATTGGAGTCATCATCAGTCCGACCCTTGCATTGTCCACCCACCGTTGTCATCATTGAGTCTAGGGTCAAATGGCCCCTCTCCCAATCATATCCCTTGCATACCTACCTAATGGAGAGCCCACGGAAATTGACTTCATTGACTTAGAGTCTGATAATTGGGTATCCCCCGATATCGTTGCCTCTCTTTCTAGGACTAGACAAATTATGCACAATGGAGACCAATTCTTTGTTGAATTCCATAGATGGTTTGGAAAGACTAAGTATTTTGATGGGGCTTGGTGTCAAGTGGGAACATTGGCGGGTCCATGTGTAATCCTAGGTAAGAAATGGTTAGATGAAAGGAATGCCGACATCGACCCAACACGTCGAACTTGCCTAGTGCATTTGCCACACCTTCCGGGAGCCTTTAAATTCAACAACCTTGTACTCTCCCATCCGCCGGAGTCCCACCCTTTTTCACCACCCCGGGTGCACCACACACCGGCTAACATTACCCCACCCTCAAAGAACCTTCCCACCCCATTAGCTTTAGACGAAGTAGCCCACCCACTTTGCCACATGGAGACAAATGCCCCTCCGGATCCTTTCCCCTCCATGGAGGGCACCCATGTCCAAATTGAAGGGGAAGCCACGCACAAGGATCTTCACCCTACACCACCCTCTCTAGATAAGGCCGAACTCATCTTAGAAGAACCCCTTGTTAGGTGGCTAAGGGAGAGCTCGATTAGAGATATCATGACCCATACCTATCTACCCATGGATCAAGACCTCCCTATAGTGCCCATCTTCTCCCATCACACCACCATCCAATCCTCTCACCAAGTAGAGAACCTAAGGGAACTTCTCATGGGCTTAGCTTAATTGGCAAATGGAGTTGACTGGCATGTTGACCACTATGGACAACCAACCAAGGAGTCTTGACCTCCTACACCTATGTGTCGGGTCCATCACCTCGGTATACACCATTGGTTGCTACACTAGTGACCTCCTTCTATTCCTCCCCACACCCGATGAGCCCAACCTTCTCCTCAATTTGGAGCTTCTAATATCAGGTAGAAAGCCAAACCCTCCCCTCATGGCCGACCCACCCACCAAGAACTTCTGGCCCAATTGTTTCATTAGAGGAGGATGACCCACCACCATTTGAGGATCTTAAGGACATATAGCCCCTCCCCCTTGGTAACCCTTTTCATGATCCCTTTGATCCCTTCCAATGGGAACCGTGGAACCCATGTGACCCAACCACCTTACCCACCACCCCTTTCCTACCTTCACCCACCATGTTGGGCCAACCTCACCTCATCCATAACCCATGTAACACCAAAGGAGCCATGACCTTAGGCAACACCCACCTAGAGATCGAGGAAATGCCCCACCCCATATCCACCTTCCTAGATCCCTTCGACCCTTTCACATGGAAGTTCAAAGGTCATCCCACATCTATGCACATGGAAGTCATCTTTGGGATAAGCATGCATGTGTCTAGGCTTACCACACCACTTGACATGAACACTATGTTGGGTCCATTCATTCACATCACCCACATGTCAAGTTGGAAACAAGAGTGGTCCATATTCGGGTGTAATGGTCCTCCTTCATTCATCATGGGTCGTAGGCATAATAGGAGTATTCATGGATGTCTGGGTCCCCCGGCATTTGTCACCCCCATACATGATCGGATCACCTATGGATGCCCCGGTCCTCCCCAGTCCATCAAAGTCGTCTTAGCGTCAAAGCATGATTGGTCTACTTTTGGTTGCCCAAGTCCACCCATCACCCCTAGAATGTCAGCATTCACAAAATTACATGAAAACCTTAGCAAGCACTTCATCAAGGAAAATGAGATTTATAAAAGGCAGGCTGACTCCCAACGGCGTCACCAAGAATTCCACGTGGGTGACTTTGTGATGGTGAGGACGGAGAGGCTCTCTCTGGGAGCCATCTCCAAATTGAGGCCTCGTGGGACTGGTCCCTTCCAGGTTCTAAGGCGCATTGGCACTAATGCCTATGAGTTAGATCTTCCCTAGGAGTACGGAGTGAGCCCCACATTCAACGTGGCCGACCTAGTGGATAAGGGTCCCACGGTGGTACCTAGTGAGGATATTGAGCCCCCTCCCCTCATTGAGAGAGCACCCACCCGTGAGAAGAGTCCACTAGCTAGGAAAGCCCAGCGTGAGCGAATTGAGCGAGTATTAGATGAACAGGTCACTGCTACCAGGAGCAAGGTGTATGAGCGCAATCTCGTCAGGTGGATGGATCAGTCTCATTCGGAAGACTTGTGGGCAGGTACCAATTCTACACCCTCCGAGGAGGGAAGGACTCTTACTCGACGGAGTCGAGTTCTCCGCACCCCGGGAGTATGATGGGGACATCACCTCTCGTGCCCACACTCACGGCTCGTCTCCTCGCCCCGGAAGCGTCCGACATGGTCTAGTCATTTATCTTGAGTCATATGTTGTATTTCTCATTTTTATTTGAGTCATACCATTGTAATTTTTCTTTTATTTGAGTCATGTACCTAGGTTAATGAGTCATCTACCTAAGTTAAGGGTCATAGGGTTGATTAGATTAGTTAATGGGCCCAATTCATTGGGCTAGGCCCAGGGATGCCCCCTACCCCCTTGGTTATTTGTCATTGTAGCAAGAGTCAGGGATTTTTTGTGAAATGTGGGTTGCCTATATATAGGACCCCATTCCCCCCATTTGAAGTGAATGAAAGAATATTTGAATTTTCGAGTGTCCAATTTAAATCTTCTTCTTTTGGAGAGAATCCAATTGAGTGGGTGAGAAGCCCTTATTCCCCCCCTCTCTCTCTCCCTCTCTCTCTAAGGGGAACGCCCCCTTCTCTCTCTCCTCCCCTCCCAACCACTTTCTCTCTCCCATCTCCCTCCATTAAGACCTCTCCAACTCCCCACAAACCTCCTCTTTACTCAACCCCATCCCCAAGAGGTCTCCACCAATCCTCATCCCACCTCCCAACCCCCAACTACCCATTCCCCTTCCCAAGCAAGCCTCCACCTTCCCAAGGCTGAACCCACCCCTCCTTAGGCCAAGTTTGAATATTTTCCCTCCCTTCTCACCCTCCCCTTCCCCAAACCCTATATCTGGTCGCCCCCCCCCCACTCTCCCCCTCCATCAACCTAGTTCCTTCTCCTCCCTCCCCTATCTCTTGTGACATTGGAGCTACTCTCAGCTAGCCAGTTCGCAGCTCAAGATCTATAGAGGACCAGCAGCTTGCAGAGGTCACCCCGACTTCCTCCCATCGTCCCTGGAGGCCCAAGTGGTACCGTCGAAGCGTCTCCCTGTCTTCTTCGCAACGGCGGTGGTCTCGTCCCAACCTGAGCTCGTGGCTGCCCGAGGGAGTTGATCTCCCCACACTGCGAGTCTTCCTCCAGACTGGCAACCTGAAGCCGCTTGCAGAGCTTCCCACGGCCAACCCCTTGAAGATATGGAGGCGGCGCTTTGCTGAGATCTTCTGCGACGAGTCTACTTCCAGGAACAAGAAGCGGCATCCCGTTCGGCCTCCGGAGCCAAGAGTTCTCAATTTCCTCCTTAGGTGTTCTATTCTGTCCACTCTGAGACTGAACAGACACCCGATCACTATTTGGACTGTCTCTGTCTACTCCGACCTCCTCTGGTGTCCCCGTGGATCTCCGTTTGAAGAGGACTTGACAACAAATCCTGTGACTCCAGCCTCGCCTGAATCAAAGTTCAGGAGCGCCCATGGTGACCTCGTCTTCCTGCTGTAGTGGTACCTTAGCTGTCAGAACCAGAAAGCAGAGGCACAGTTCATGACCCTGCCCCGACCATCGCCGTCATTCTGAAATTCCGCCCAAAATTGGACGTCTTCCTGAGTCAACTATGAAGATTTTTCCACTAGTTTCATTGCCAACAGAGCTCGGGAGAGTCCACAGCAGTGCCGACATCGACTGTCTGTCCTCTGTTGCAGAGAGTGGACAGAATAGTCATCATCCTTTCATTTAGTTCCTAGCTTCACTCTCCCCTCCCCGCCCGACCGGCTTACAGCCCCTCCCTATGGGAGGTAGTGTTTGAATGTAATTTTGATTTCCCTTCCCCAAGTTCAACCTGATGTGACACAACCTAGGACCTAAATTGCAAGCATCCCAACGATTTGGTCATGTCACATAAGCGGACTCACTCGCGTTGGCACACTCGGATCCGCAGGTGGACCGGCGATGGGGTTAGAGTCTGAGGTTGGACCGGAGGTTTCCAAGGGTACGGCTGGCTTGGGGAGGACCCCTATGGGTCAGGGGTTGCCCAAATTCACGGGCGGTCAGCACGCCGAAGGCTTGGGTTGAATGATCACTCTCACAACTCACCCGCGGTAGCCACACAATTAAACGCTAATTCGGGTTCGGGCACTCTCTTAACACTGACGGCACTAAGATGCAATACTAATTAAGCAAAGGAATCCAGCAAAGAGGAGTGTTTAGTGGCTCACCTGATCGGTGTGAAGACACCGATCCCGGCCGGAGACGAGGGCGAGCGAGGAAGCGTGGGCTTACCCGCACGCCGCGCCGGAGAAGCTTCAACCTGAAATTTCAGATTACATGCACTACACCCCATGCAAGGGGGGGACCTTGGGGATGGGAAGCCAGTGACTACACTCAAACACTACCTCCACGCAGGGAGGGGCCTTCAGCTGGCCAAGCGGGGAGGGGAGAAACCAAGCTAGAAGTAAAGAACGGTAGCCGATGCCGATGCTGTCAACGCTCTGCGCTTCAAGATAGACAGTTGGTTCTCTGGACACTGTGGACACTCCAGAATTTTTCCGATGACGAAACCACTTGGAGATTGCTCATAGCTGAGTCGGGATGTTGTCTGAATTTTGATAATTTCGTCGGGCACTGGTGCTGGTCGGAGTGGGAGCTTGAACAGGGGAGTAGATTAACAGTTCTGACTGTCTCAGGATCTCAGCAGCAGGAAGTAGAGGATGCCACGACCGCTCCCAAACTCCGAATCAGGTGCCTCTGGAGCCGTTGGAACCGTTGACGAGTCCTCTTCGAAGCAAACCTGGCGAGGAAGCCAACGATGTCGGAGAAGACCGGTGGGCTCTGATCACTGATGATAGGTCGGTGCAGACTGTGGGGAAGTAGAACCGCGTACCCGGGGTAGAAAATTGATAACTCCTGGTTCCGGATGCCAAATTGAGCTATGCTTTTTGGAGAAGAAAGAAGACTCGTAGCAGAAGCTTTTTGAAGAAAAACTCTCGATCAGATTCCAAGCAGCATCGTCGCAGTCGGGCGTCCACGCCCGCTCTGGTCTCCTGGCAGAGAGGCTTTGCACAGTCGGGGAAGAATGGCTCCCCTGGGCGATTACGAACTCGGAACGGGATGGGACCACCGCCGTTGCGAAGAGGACTATGAGACGCTTCCAACGATGGCTCTTGATTCTTCAGAAACATCCGGAGGAAGCCGTGGTCACCTCTGCAAGCTGCTACTCTTCTACAGATCTTCAGTTGAGAGCTGTAGGTTGAAGATGACGGGGGGGAATGGGGTATATGGGAGGGGAAATGGGGGTGGATGAGTGTGGGGAAAGCCCGGGCTGTGAGGGGGTCTAGGAGGGGGTGTTCCAAGGTGGGGGAAGGGAATAATGGGGTCTGGAAGGGGGTCTAACAGGTGGTGGGAGCAGGAGCTACGAATTTGGGCTTGGAGGGAGAGGGGAAGGTGAGGGGGGCACAAGTGGGTGGAGGGAAGGTGAGTTTGAATTTTCCTTAATGGAGAGTATTCAATGGTGGTCTTGGGGATGGGAGGGGTTGTGTTGGGGAAGGGAAGGGGTGCTTGGGGTAGTGGGAAGGGTACTTGGGGAAGTGGGTGGGGTAGTTGGGGGTTGGGAGGTGGAGCTAGGATTGGTGGAAGCTCTCTTGGGACTAGGGGGTGGAGTAATGGGATGTGTGGGGAAGGGGAGTGGCCTTTAATGGGGGTAGGTGGGAGAGTGGTGGTTGGGAAGGGAGGAGAGAGAAAATTTTCAAAATTGGGTGTGGAGGAGAGAGAAATGAAAGTGAAAGAGAGAGATTAAGAGAGGGATGGGTGGGGAATCTCTCCCCTAGGGTCTCTCACCCAAATAATGGAATCTCTCCACTAGATAAGAAGTTTGAACTCTCAAAATGGCAAGTTTTTCATTCATTGATTCATTAGTTCAAAATGAGGGGAATGGGGTCCTATATATAGGCAACCCACATTTTATAAAAAGTCCCTGACATTTGACTTAATGACGAATAACCGAGGAAGGTGGGGGGCGCCCATGGGCCAGTCCAATGAATTGGGCCCAATAACAACCTAATCAATCCTAATGACACTCAAACTTAGGTAGATGACTCAATGACCTAGGTACTTGACTCAAATAAAAGGAAAATTACAATGACATGACTCAAATAAAATATGAAAATTACATGACTCGATTCAGAAAAATATGACGGACACAATGGAGCTATGCCGACGAGCAATCAAAGCTGTGGAAAAAATGTGAAGGGCGAGAGATGCCCCCATCATACCCCCGGGTGCGAAGAACTCGACTCCGTCGAGTATAGGTCCGCCGGGGAAGAGGTCCTCCAATACAGCTCTGAGTGAGCCACAACCTCCAAACTCAACCTTGCGTCCTTAGCCGAGGACTGCTCTTCATCCTCTCAAGGTGGCTCGGGCACACCCTCTTGCTGGCGATGGTACCCTGCTTGCTTAGTATTGCCTCCGTGTGCACACGTCGGACTCAAGCTGATATAAGGAGGCTCTCCGAGGATGTCACTCATAAAGGTTGGGGTAGGCTCAAGCTGCTCACTGGGATCCACCGCGGTGCCCTTAGAGGGTGCTAGATCCGCCACGTGATAAGTGGGGTATATCCCAAAATCCCATCGGTAAATCCAACCCGTAAGCCAGGTTGCCAAAGCCACTCGGAACATGGAAGGTCCAAGTCCTCGTGCCCTCGATTTGGAGGTGACCCTAAGATTGAGCCATTCCAAAGCCACCATCGTAGGTTTGCCTACTTGGAATCCCATGTGGCACTCGTGAGTTTTTGCCCGCTCATAATGAACCTCATCGCTCGTTGCGGCTTGCTTGCTTGGATGCACATGACATGTATTACGGGGCGGTGGGTGTGTGGAAATGTGTGTGGATAAAGGTGCACCAGGACATCCATAGATGGACCTATCATGCTATGATGCCATATAGTCCTTGATGAGCCTTGGTGGGCCGAGGCAACCAAATGTGGCCCTATCATGCATAGACTCTCTAACAAAGGTTGGAGGGCCGGGGCATTCGTAGGTGATCCGGTCATACATGGGGGTGACAAATGTCAGGGGACCCAGACATCCAAGAATGCTCCTATTATGCTTAAGACTTATGATGAGTGAAGGTGGACCATTACATCCGAATTTGGACCACTCATGCTTTCTACTTGACATGTGGGTGATATGGATGAATGGACCCAACATAGTGTTCATGCCAAGTGGTGTGGTAAGCCTAGACACATACATGCTTTTCCCAAAGGTGACTTCCATGTGTATAGGTGTGGGACAACCTTTGAACTCCCATTGGAAAGGATCGAATGGATCTAAGAAGGTGGTCATCATGGGGTGGGGAACAACCACATTACATAGGGATATGTGGCCTAAGGTCATGGCTCCCAAGGTGTAACCCGGGTCATGGATGAGGTGGGTTTGGCCCAATATGGTGGGTGGGGGTAGGAAAGGGTGGGTGGTGGGTAAGATGGTTGGGCCACATGGGTATAGGAAGGGGTCAAAGGGATCGTGGAAATGGTTACCCAGAGAGAGGAACTCCACATCCTCAAAGCCCCAAAAATATGGGTCATCCTCCTCCAAGATAATTGGGCCATGGTCGTTAGTGGGTTGGCTGACCAAAGCACTTGGGATCTCAATGGTAGGGGAGTGGACCAAGATGGGTTCTTCCACCATAGGGAGAAGGAAAAGAAGGTCACTAGTGTAGCAACCAATGGTACAAATCGAGGTGATAGACCCAATGCATAGGTGTAGGAGGCCAAGGCTCCTAGGTTGTTCGGCCATAGGGGTCAACATGCTAGTGAACTCAATTTGCCATGCTAAGCCCCTTAGAAAATCCTCTAAGGTCTCCACTTGATAGGATGCTTGGATTGTGGTGTGATAGGAGAAGAAGGGCACTAGGGGAAAATTTTATTCTATGGGAGGGCAAATATGGGCCGAGATCTCTCTAATTAGGCTCTCCCTTAGCCACCTAACAAGGGACTCTTCTAAGATGATTTTGGCCTTATCTAGAGGGGGTGGTGTAGGGTGAAGATCCTCGTGCGAGGCTTCCTCTTCAATTGGGACATGGGTGCTCTCCATGGAGGGGATAGGTTCCCGGGGGGTATTTGTCTTCATGTGACAAAGCGGGTGGACTACTTCCAAAGCTAATGGAGTGGGAAGGTTCTTTGATGGTGGGGTGATGATGGCCGGAGTATGGTGCACCCGGGGTGGTAAACAAGGGCGGGATTCCCGCAGGTGGGAGAATACAAGGTTGTTGAATTTAAAGGTTCCCGAAAGGTGTGGGGATTCACTAGGCAAGTCCGACGTGTTGGGTCGATGTCGACATTCCTTTCATCTAACCATTTCTTACCTAGGATTACATGGACCCGCCAATGTTCCCTTTTGACACCAAGCCCCATCCAAATACTTAGTCTTCCTGAACCATTTATGGAATTCAATAAAGACTTGGTCTCCATTGTGCACAATTTGTCCGGTCCTACAAAGAGAGGTAATGATATCGGGGGACACCCAATTTTCAGATTCTAGGTCAATGAAATCAATTTCTACAGGCTCTGATGATTGGGAGAGGGGCCATGTGACCCAAGACTTAATGTTAACAATGATGGTTTGACAATGCACGGTTCGGATAAGAATGCAAGCATGCCTTAGGACTTGACTTGATAGAGACAAGTCAATGACTTTCTCTGATACCAATTTGATGTGACACAACCTAGGACCTAAATTGCAAGCATCCCAACGATTTGGTCATGTCACATAAGCGGACTCACTCGCGTTGGCACACTCGGGTCCGCAGGTGGACCGGCGATGGGGTGAGGGTCCGAGGTTGGACCGGAGGTTTCCAAGGGTACGGCTGGCTTGGGGAGGACCCCTATGGGTCAGGGGTTGTCCAAATTCACAGGCGGTCAGCACGCCGAAGGCTTGGGTTGAATGATCACTCTCACAACTCACCCGCGGTAGCCACACAATTAAACGCTAATTCGGGTTCGGGCACTCTCTTAACACCGACGTCACTAAGATGCAATACTAATTAAGTAAAGGAATTCAGCAAAGAGGAGTGTTTAGTGGCTCACCTGATCGGTGTGAAGACACCGATCACGGCCGGAGACGAGGGCGAGCGAGGAAGCGTGGGCTTACCCGCACGCCGCGTCGGAGAAGCTTCAACCTGAAATTTCAGATTACATGCACTACACCCCATGCAAGGGGGGGATCTTGGGGAAGGGAAGCCAATGACTACACTCAAACACTACCTCCACGCAGGGAGGGGCCTTCAGCAGGCCAAGCGGGGAGGGGAGAAACCAAGCTAGAAGTAAAGAACGGTAGCTGATGCCGATGCTGTCCACTCTTTGCGCTTCAGAAATAGACAGTTGGTTCTCTGGACGCTGTGGACACTCCAGAATTTTTCCGATGACGAAACCACTTGGAGATTGCTCGTAGCTGAGCCGGGATGATGTCTGAATTTGGATAATTTCGTTGGGCACCAGTGCTGGTCGGAGTAGGAGCTTGAACAGGGGAGTAGATTAACAGTTCTGACTATCTCAGGATCTCAGCAGTAGAAAGCAGAGGATGCCACAACCGATCCCGAACTCCGAATCAGGTGCCTCTGGAGCCGTTGGAACCGTTAACGAGTCCTCTTCGAATAAAAACTGGCGGGGAAGCCAACGATGTCGGAGAAGATCGGTGGGCTCTGATCACTGATGATAGGTCGGTGCAGACTGTGGGGAAGCAGAACCGCGCACCCGGGGTAGAAAATTGATAACTTCTGGTTCCGGATGCCAAATTGAGCTCTGCTTTTTGGAGAAGGAAGAAGACTCGTAGCAAAAGCTTTTTGAAGAAGAACTCTCGATCAGATTCCAAGCAGGATCGTCGCAGTCGGGCGTCCACTCCGGCTCTGGTCTCCTACCAGGGAGGCTTTGCGCAGTCGGGGAAGAATGGCTACCCTGGGCGATCATGAACTCAGAACGGGATGGGACCACCGCCGTTGCGAAGAGGACTGGGAGACGCTTCCAAAAATGGCTCTTGATCCTTCATAAACGTCTGGATGAAGCCGTGATCACCTCTGTAACCTGCTACTCTTCTGCAGATCTTCAGTTGAGAGCTGTAGGTTGAAGATGACGGGGGGGAATGGGGTATATGGGAGGGGAAATGGGGGTGGATGAGTGTGGGGAAAGCCCGGGATGTGAGGGGGTCTAGGAGGGGGTGTTGCAAGGTGGGGGAAGGGAAGAATGGGGTCTGAAAGGGGGTCTAACAGGTGGTGGGAGGAGGAGCTACGAATTTGGGCTTGGAGGGAGAGGGGAAGGTGAGGGGGGCACAAGTGGGTGGAGGGAAGGTGAGTTTGAATTTTCCTTAATGAAGGGTATTCAATGGTGGTCTTGGGGATGGGAGGGGTTATGTTGGGGAAGGGAAGGGGTGCTTGGGGTAGTGGGAAGGGTGCTTGGGGAAGTGGGTGGGGTAGTTGGGGGTTGGGAGGTGGAGCTAGGATTGGTGGAAGCTCTCTTGGGACTAGGGGGTGGAGTAATGGGATGTGTGGGGAAGGGGAGTGGCCTTTAATGGGGGTAGGTGGGAGAGTGGTGGTTGGGAAGGGAGGAGAGAGAAAATTTTTGAAATTGGGTGTGGAGGAGAGAGAAAGGAGAGTGAAAGAGAGAGATTAAGAGAGGGATGGGTGGGGAATCTCTCCCCTAGGGTCTCTCACCCAAATAATAGAATCTCTCCACTAGATAAGAAGTTTGAACTCTCAAAATGGCAAGTTTTTCATTCATTGATTCATTAGTTCAAAATGAGGGGAATGTGGTCCTATATATAGGCAACCCACATTTTACAAAAAGTCCCTGACATTTGACTTAATGACGAATAACCGAGGAAGGTGGGGGGCACCCATGGGCCAGCCCAATGAATTGTGCCCAATAACAACCTAATCAATCCTAATGACACTCAAACTTAGGTAGATGACTCAATGACCTAGGTACTTGACTAAAATAAAAGGAAAATATAAAATATGAAAATTACATGACTCGATTCAGAAAAATATGACGGACACAATGGAGCTATGCCGACGAGCAATCAAAGCTGTGGAAAAAATGTGAAGGGCGAGAGATGCCCCCATCACAACCCCCTTGCATGGGGAGTAGTGATGTAAAATCCTGAACATGTCGAAGCTACACCGGTGCGGCGTGTGGGGAACCCACGCTTCCCCGCTCGCCCACGTCTCCGAGCGGGACCGGTTTCTTCAAGCCGGTCGAGTAAGTGCTTTATCCCTTGCTCATATTTGGTGCCTTATTCTTTCAATATTATATCATAGCTCCGCTGGCCCGTGAGAGTGAGTGCCTGGTCCACAACTTCGAGTGGCTGCCGTGGAAGAGAGTGTGATCCGTGCCCTCAGCACTCGGGTCGGCCCCATTGAGTTGGACCTCCAAACCCTTGGGAAAAAAACCTTGGCCTTGCTGGCCCTCTACCAGTAAGGGCCCAGCCCTCACAACCTCCACTCGGCATCGCCGAGTTACCCCGAGATTTGGGTGAGTGTCGGGTGAGTGGCCGCCAATTTCGGTCCGTTTCTATTGTGAATTGTGCTTGCTTGTTAAAGTCCAAGGTGCTTCGGTCTTGTGACTATCACCTCAAGGTGGTGTCACATCAGAGGGTCAACCTCGGATTAGACAGAATCAGGAACCATGCGGTCATTTCCTGGACCATTTTGGAACTCAGGCGGTCAAGTCTGGATCGCTAGGCAGATCCATGAGGTCTTGTGAGGACTATTTAGGTTGGGTCGAAGCCAGAACAAACAGGCTTGACTCAGAGTGTCATGTGGTCATGGACTGACCATTTAGGATTGATAAGCGGTCAATGGCTGACTGTTAAGTGAGCCTTAGCGGTCGCCTGTGGACCGTTTAGGAATCAAAACTCAGAAAATCACTGGTAAGTGCTTTCTAGATAATTGGGTTTTTATGGTACAACCAGCTCGGCGTCCTAGTGGGAATCTCAGGCTCACGGAGACTTACGGAGGCCTTGAAACAAGATCACCTAGTCCGGTAAAAGGAATATCCAACGAAGAGGTTCACAAGTCCAAGAGAGTGTACTATAAGTGCAAAATGTATCTAATGACATCATACCGAGAATGTGCCATGTACTTAAGAAAATGACTCCAGAGATGAGAGTGTAATGGTAAGACACTCGGTTAAACCATGATAAGAACTTCACATGGATCTCATGGAAATTCTTTTAATTACAAAAGTATAGCATTTAGGCATGAAATTACATGATAATAAAAATAAAGTTAAAACCATGCTCATGCTAAAACAAGATGTTTAACAGGAAAATAAACATAATTTTGGGTGAAAAATATCATAATTATAGAGTTACAATTATGCAATTTTAACTAGGCTTGGACTGGTTCACAGAACCTCGAAGCGGTCAAGTGTGGACCGTTTACCAGAGCTTAGCGGTCTATCGAGGGACCGCTTAGCTATCTCTGGCGGTCGCGTATGGACCATTTCTGATTGGCTGACAAAAAACTAACCAATAATGAAATAAAACATTAAGCTAGGGCATGTTATGCCTGGGAGTCAACGAAAACATGTTGTAAAACATGCTATACCAAGAATAGACCAAGAATATGCATGGGTTTGTGTATAATAAACAAGTGATTTTTCCTTTTAATTTTATTAGGGCTAAGATTCATGCATGGAGATTACACTAGATGCACAGTCCCAATAAAACATAAAATTCTCTATGTACAGAACATGGAAATGACTGAAATTAGAAGGCTTTCATTCCTAACATCAAGTTTAAGCTGTTCATGAGATAACCTACCTCTGATTCATTTCCTAGGCTTTGGATTTCTGACTGGAAGTAAGCCCTAGTTACTGCACGTCTTGTGCCAAACCAGTAACTTCTTACCCCTCTATCTCATGATTCTCTTGACTTAAAGATTTGAAAATTGGAGGGTAGATAGAAGACATAAAGGGTAACAAAAAGTTCTAAAGACACAACTACTAAATACCTCATTTATGGCTTCTAATTTGCAGATCAATCTGGCCCGGTAGCACAACTTCCTGGGTTTCTTGCACTGAGCCAACGACTTTGGATGCCTCTATCTTTCTGATGACTTGATCTCCTATGATGAAATTTGGAGAGAAGTTAGACCTTAATATTATGAACAAAATATTCTAAAGAACTTACCTCTAATTCGGCCTCTTTACCTTAGTTCCACGCAAGCCAAAAGTAAGGGTCGCGCAGGTTAAACTTAAGACCTATTTATAAGGTTTAGCTAGGGTTTTGAAGATTTGGACGACCCTAGAGTCCTAATTAGGTCACCAATCCAATCCTAATCCATTCTAGAGTCTTCTAATCGATAGATTGCATCGATCTCTAAGGATTTGGTCTGAAGAAATTGAAGTTTTCACGCGATCTAACTGTTCACAGTTGGATTCTTAATAGCGGTCCAATTGGGACCGTTTCTTAACTTATGTGGTCGCTCGATAGACCGTTTTTAACCTAGGGCGCTGAGTTTGAACTATTTCAAACTCTTCATATTATTTATCCATTGATTTATCAAATAATTTGTATATTTATCCCCTTAATTCCGTAAATAGCCAATTTTAAGCTTCTAGAATATGGGCCAAGTCTTGTGGGCTTGGATTTGGGTCATTTGGGCTTAATTAAAAGGGCCAAGTCCATCAATATTTATAGGGCATTAATATTTGGCTTTAATTAATTTAGTTTCATTTAATGACCCATTTATTTCTAGAAAAATCCGAGAAAATCTTATAAAAATTCTAGAAAATTCTAAAATACCTTACATAAATTTTTGGGGTATTACACCCTCCCCCACTTAAAGAGAATTTGGTCCCCAAATTCAATATATGAATTTTTATGGAGAGTGTACTTACAGTTGAATAGCTAGGGAAATCTTCTATGCATCGCTTCTTCCGTCTCCCATGTTGCTTCGTATGGCCAAGATTTGCTCCATTGGACTTTGACCATGGGGATAGTTTTATTCCGAAGTTGGCGTACTTCTCGTTCAATTATCTTGATTGGCTTTTGCTCGTACGTCTTATCCTTTTAAATTTCCAGATTATCATAAGTGATAACGTGGTATGGATCATAAACATGTTGGAACCCTGGTTTTGATAATGACAGATTATGAATCATCTTTGGACTGAAATGCATAAGTTTCTTCGCATCAATCAAACTTGATTTACTGTCTTAATGTCAAAACAAAAAGCTCATGCACATTCATATTTCTCTTTCATTCAATCTGTGCATATTCATGTCACATGCATATAAGTCAGTGCATATTGTCATTTTAGTGGCATAGGTCAGTGCATGTTCACATATGAGCATTCATAAGGTCGGTGCATACTCTTGGCATTTGGGTATGCAAGTCGGTGCATAAGTCCATTTGACTGACTAAAGTCGATGCTCATTTGCTACGGTGCACAATTGAGGTTAATGCACATTTTATTCAATGCACGTTTAGGTCGGTGCAGGTTTACATATATTTGAGCATAAGGGTCGGTGCACAAATCCACTTCATCGCATTAATGTCGGTGCACGTTCTGTTTATCCTAAACTAGAGTCGGTGCACATTCTTGCATATAGCGCAAAGGTCGAAGCATGTTTTCTGCAATGCACATTGGAGTCGGTGCAGGTTTGCCTTAGCAATATTAGAGTCGGTGCATGTTTTGCCTTAGCCATAACGAGGTCAATGCACGTTCTGTCCTAACCATACTGAGGTCGGTGCATGATTCGTCTTAGGCCATCCTAACGTCGAAGCAATATTTTCATCCTGCTTTTAAAGGTCAGAGCACATTTTGCTTCATGCATAAAGAGGTATGTGCACATTTCCTTTTGCATTCTAAAAGGTCAATGCACGTTTTACTTCATGTCATATAATGTCGGCGCACACATTAGCTCAATGCATAGAAGGTCGGTGCATGTCTTGGTACTAGGTCTGAGCATGTTTAGCTCGAGCATATTTAAGGTTTGAGCACGTTCTTAAGTCCGAGCACTTTTTAGGTCTAAGCAGTATAGGGTCCACGAACATATCTTCATCTAATCTCAATGAGATCCGAGCACACTATGCTGAATAGCACACTAAGTCTGTGCACATTTGAAGTATGGCTGAACATAAAGTGTTTGATGAAATGCGTTTGGTAGGAACTTCATCAGGTATATGAAGGGCAGAGCTCATTAAGTCTCAGGCGAGCACGTGAGCTTGAACTAAAGGTTGGCACGTGATCCCAAGTCATCCAATGATGGGCACATGCCTCCAGAATAGCAGATTGATGGCACGTGATCCAGGGCAGATTCGTCTAGAGGATGTTGCCACGTAGATCCTTTCTTATCCTGATTCTGACACGTGGCTAAGAAACCTACTGGCGGGATTGTTCCTTCCACACGCCCAATGCGTGAGCTCGCGGGCGACCAGGTCTGAAGCCTTATATAAAGGCCTCTCCTGCGATCAAAAGAAAGATGTGGAGAGAAACACAACAGAGAAAAGAAAAGGAATAGAGCGCAGAGAAGAGAAGATAGAGAGGATCCAGAGGTTGAGAGAAAAAGGAAAAGAAAGAGAAGTCCAGAGCAAGGAAGAAGAAAAGAGAAATAGCGAAAGAGGCAGAGTTGCAAGGAGTTGAGGAGTCGTGAGCGTGAAGCAAGAAGAAAGCTCAAGAGATCTGAAGATCTGGTTTCTTTGTGTCCTCTGGATCAAATCCAAGGCACAATGCTCCAGTGTGAGCATTTAGATTGATTTCATTGTCAGCTTTCTGATGCTGAACTTCTTGGTTTTTTATTTTCATTTTTCATACCTCTTTTAAGTTGTGTATCAGTGGTGGCGAAGCTGTAAGGCCCAGTGGATCAAGCTGTGAGGCAGCGGTGGCTAAGCTATAATGCCCAACGGTGGCGAAGCTGTATTGCCCAGCGGTCAAGCTGTTAGTCAGCGGTCAAGCAAGCTGTGAAGCTCAGCTGTTGTTGGCAAACTAAGACCCAACCATTCAAGCTGTTTGTCAATGGAATCCACCCTCTGGTTGGAGTGTGGGGTGGATGTAGGTCCTGAGGACTGAGCCACCTAAAAAAATCCTGTGTTCTGTTGTTTGTCTTCTAATTAGTCATCCGTTAGATGTATGCTAGGCTAGTACCCATCTACAATTCTGACTGAATAGATTTCGTGCACACGTATGCTTGATTTGATTCTGTCCTCAGCATAAACTTGCTTATAAGTCTGCACTGTTGCAGCTCATCTATTTGATTAAGTGCATCATTGGTCTTTACACTCTGCAGAGCTTACTTTTAATTCCGCATAAGTTTAATTTTTTGAGTTTAAGTTTTAAATTGTTCAAGTTTTTAGAAGGGGATTCATTCACCCCCCTCTGAATCACGGTTTGCACCATCGAATAGAAACAGCAATTGGTATCAGAGCGGGTTACTGGTACATCAGATCCAACGATCTGCAGTGAATCCTACTGTTTTGGCGTATCCCGTGTGTCTGTGAATCTGATTTCTAATCTATCTCTATGGCCAATCCACCAAGATTTGATGGATCTTGTTTTCATGTCTGGCTAGAAAAATTCAGAGATTATGTTATCTCTGTTGATCCTAATCTATGGATTTTAATTGCACATAGTCCATACGACATTCCGGAGGATCAATCCACATGGACTGTCGTTGAGAGATTGAAGAGTGCAAAGAATCTGAAAGCACTAGAGATGATCAAGAAGGCTACAGACACTGATTTGTTTCCTGATGTTACTGAATGTAGGACTGCGAAGGAAGTCTTGGGGAAAATCAATCCAGTCCTAGAAAAGAAGGAAAGCCACAAATGTCTCGTGGCAAGTGAGGAAACAACTGATGAAGAGGTAAGCTCTCCATTTAAAGATTTCACAGTAGATCAATGGGAAGAGACTTATACTGATCTGATTGTTAGATATGAGAAAACAAGAAAAGAGAATAAATCATTGAAAAGGAAATTAAAATTTGCTGAATCTGAGTATGTTGAAGACAAACAACTGAAAGCTGAAATTGAGAACCTTAAAATGAAAATACAGGAGTTTAGCAAGGAGAAATCTGAATTAAATAAATTGAAATTTGAGAATGATAGTATTAGAAACAAACTCCTTGAAACTGAAGACTGATGCAAAGAATGTGAATTCCTAAAGGAAATAATTGATGATCTGAATTCTGATGATGACATGCAGAAGAGTCTCATCATGTCCTTAAAAGAGAAAAACGAGCTGTTGCTTGAAAAAAAAAAAAAGAAGTAGACCAATCTGAAGATAGACTGTTGGAAGAAAATAGCCATCTGAAAGAACAGAACAAAAAGCTCATGGTCTTAAACACTGTTATGTCAGAAAAATGGTTATCAATTGAAAAAGAAAAATACATCTTAAAAGAAGCTGAAGTCAGTAAGGAACAAAAGTTTATACAGGAAATTAAAACATTGAACAGTCTAAATGATGCATTGCATCATCAGGTCATTTCTTGTGAAACTGAGGTTGTTGGCTATGAATTGAACATTGCTTCCCTAAATTCAGAAATCCAAGATCTTAAGAACTCACTGTCTAAATTTGTTCAAGGAAATGATAATCTTGATAAGATCCTTGGAGTCAAAATCAATTTTCAAAGGGAAGGGTTGGGCTATAACCCTGTTGATAAGAAGAACCTTGGCAATAAAACTCAAACTTCTTTAGCTTCTAGCTCTACTTCACCTGTTCTCCAATTCTCTGCTAAAAGAACTGAAGACCAAAATAAAAATTTGAAAAAGGCAGGAAAACAGAAAAAGACTGTGAATCAAAATAAAACCAAAAATCCTTCTGATGTTGCTGTGAATGCCTCTGCTTCTGAGAAATCTAATAATCAAGTGCATGTTATTAAAAATTCCTCCATTCAATTACATGCACATGCAAAAAATACTTCTTGTCACTATTGTGGAAAGGCAGGTCATGTTATGGATGACTGCCGGGTAAAGATGGCTGATGACTTAAGGGCATTGAAGAAAATGAATGTTTTTCAGAGTGGAAATGGAAATATGAAGAAAACTTTCTGGAACAACCCTGCTAGATATGCAAATCTGCATGCCAAGTCAAATGTTTCTTCACACAAGCATGTAGATAGAAGTAAGGACAGAACTTCATGTTTCAATTGTGGTAGATATGGCCATCATATGCATGAATGTTATTTTCTGTCGCATGATAATCAATTGGGTCACAAATTTCATGCCAAACTAGCATAGCTCTCTTCATTTAGAAATGTCCATGGCAAAAAGAATTTCACTTATAGACATCCAATATGTGATAACTGTGGAAAACCTGGGCATACTAGGTTTAATTGTTATTGGATGAACTTTAATCCTTTTAATGCTTGGAACTCATGGAGTACACTTGCTAAAGGTGTTACTCATCCGATAGGACCCAAGAGCTCTTGGGTTCCTAGATATGCAAGGTAACTCTTTCTTGCAGGTGTGCCTTGAAGAAAAGTGATGGAGGCATCACCCGTGACTCCCTTTGGCTCGGGTCTTCCTCACACTCCGGCGTCATTTGAGTTCGGGCCTCTCTCTATAAAGGCCCAATTATCTATTTTGTGCTTCTATTTGAGTCATTTGATGTAATTTTCATTTTATTTGAGTCATGTCCCTAGGTCTTGTGCTTATTTCCCAAGTTGAGTGTCATTAGGTTGATTAGTTAGCTATTGGGCCCAATTCATTGGGCTTGGCACAAGGGCGCCCCCTACCCCCTTGGTTATTTGTCATTGAGTCAAATGTCAGGGTCTTTTTGTAAAATGTGGGTTGCCTATATATAGGGCCCCATTTCCCTCATTTTGAACTAATGAAATGAATGCAAATTTTCCCTTGAGAGTTCAAATTAATTAGTTCTAGTGGAGAGAATCCAAGAGTGGGTGAGAAGCCCTAGGGGAGAGACTCCCCACCCCATTCCTCTCTCTCTCTCTCTCTTTCTCTCTCTACACCAAGGGGTGGTGCGACCTCCCCCTCTCTCCTCCACCTCACCTGCCACCTCACCTCCCCATTCCCTTCCCTAGGTGCATTCAATGCTCCTCCACCACTTCCCACCATATCCACCCCTTCCCTAGGAGAATCCTTGGTCATTTCAACACCATCTTCCCCATTCCAACAAAATCTTCTCCCTTCCCCACACAATCTCCCACCTCCCAAGGCCCATTTGAATTTGAATTCTCCCTCCAACCCCAGCCCAAGGGCGCCCCAGCCCCTCTCCTATAGGGCTGGTCGCCCCTCCCCTTCCCTCCACTTCCATCCCATCTAGATCATCCTCCCTACTTCTCCACCTTCCCTCTCCACCCACCTTGTGTAACACCATTAGAACCCTGCGCCCTCCCCCTCTTTCTCCACCTCCCTACTACCCCTAGCACCCCTCCATACCTCCCACACACTTCCCTCCACCATTCCCCATCTCCCCTTCACCATATACCTACTTCTTCTTCTTCTTTCTTGATCATCGGAAGCTACATCAAAGGTGCAGTTTACAGTCCAGAAGTTGCAGGTGAACCAGCAGCTTGCAGCAGCCACCCCGACCACCTCCCCATGAATCTAAAGGCCCAAGAAGTATCCACGGAAGCGTCTGCCTGTCTTCTTCGCAACGGAGGTGGTCTCGTCATCGTCCGAGCACCGTCCTGCCCGGGAGAGCAGTTCTCCCTCGACTGCGCGAAGCTTCCCCAGCAGAGCACCTGAACCTGATGGGAAGCTCGACTGCGACGATCCTAGTGGGAATCTGAGCGAGAGTTCTTCTTCAAAAATCTTTTTCGACCAGTCTACTATCAGAATCAAGAAGCGGAGCTCCGATTGGCGCCTGGAAGCAAGAGTTCTCATTTTCTTCCTCCTGGCGCGCTGTTCTGTCACCTGTTAGTCTGCTCCGACTCTCTCTCCTTGTTCATGATCGTCCGGCCTACTCCGACGTTGTCTGGCATTCCCGTGACCCACGTTTCGATGAGGGCTCATCAACAATTCCATCGGTACTAGCCGCACTCAAATTGAAGCTCTGGAGCGCTCGTGATGACATCATCTTCTGCTGTTGAGAATCTGAAGCAGTCCGAACAGAAGACCTACATCTCGGTTCAAGACTCTGCCCCAACCTGCACTGGCAATCAGAGAAATCAGCAAAATTCTGGCGTCCTCTTGATCCAGCTACGAAGAATTCCCCACTGGTCCCGTCATCATAAAAATTCTGGAGCAGGTTCTGCATCCACAACTCCGTCAGTCAGTCCTCTATCGCAGAGAGCAGGCAGAACTGATCTCGATCTCCTTTCGGCGTTCTTTTCCCCTTTTCTCCCCTCCCCGCTTGGCCGGCTGAAGGCCCCTCCCTGTGTGGAGGTAGTTTTGGATGTAATAACAAGTTTTCCCCACCCCAAGATCCCCCTCCTAGAGAGGTGTAGTTTTGTAATTGTTTAAACAGGTCAAGCTGCCCCGACGCGGCGTGTGGGGATCCCCTCGCCTCCCCGCTCGCCCACGTCTCCGAGCGGGACCGGTTTCTTCAAACCGGTCGAGTAAGTGCTCCAAACTTTACTCTAATTTGTGCTTGTTCTTCAATATTAGTTCATAGTTCCGCTGGCCGTGAATGAGAGCCCGATCCTTTAAGCTCCCTTGCTATAAGAGATCGCCGTGGGAAAGTGTGGAACCTGTGCCCTCGGCACGACGTCGGCTCCCTTGAATTGGGCTGCCATTATCCTTGGGAGTCAACCTTGGCCTTGCTGGCCCTCTACCAGCAAGGGCCCAACCCTCTCAACCTTACCTTGGCATTGCCAAGTTACCCCGGGACTTGGGTGAGCATCGGGTGAGCGGTCGCCATTATCGGTCCGTTTGAATGCTAAAATGTGCTTGCTTGGTAAGTCCTAGGTGGTGTCACATCAATTGGTATCAGAGCAAGTCATTGACTTATCTCTATCAAGTCTAAGTCCTAGGGCCATTGCATTGTGTGTCCGTCCTTCATTGCATTTCCCCCCATTTGCATGTCCACCCATAGTGGTGCCATTTACCGACCCGATCCATCGTCTTGGTTCCCCCCATGGATCCCAATCCTCAACTCAATCAAGATGCCCCTAGGGAGGAACCCCAAGGCCAAATGAACCGGGTAGATGCTGCCCTTACAAACACTCTCACACAACTTGAGTCCCTTTCCACTTGGCTCGCTCGACTCGAAGAGCATGAATTCCACCCAAGGAACAACGAACCAAGAGCCCACCCTCCACATGTTGAGCTTCATAGGAATGAGTTCCACCCAAGGAACAATGAACCAAGAGCCCACCCTCCACAAGTTGATCCTCATAGGGATGAGTTCCACCCGAGAAACAATGAGCCACGAGTCCACCCACCACATGTTGACCTTCATAGGGATGAGTTCCAACTGAGGAACAATGGACCAAGAGCCCACCCTCCACATGCTGAAATTAATAGGAAGGACTTGAATGGTGACCCTTACCATGACTATGAGAGGCCTCGCTATCATCAATATCATGAAAGGCGTCCACGGGACGACCCGGATGACCCTCTCTTTAGGATGATCAAGGTAGAGGCCCCAAACTTTGATGGTTCCCATGAACCAAGTGTCTACTTAGAATGGGAAACCGCCATGGACCAATATTTTGAATGGTACCCTATGTCCGACCAAAGGAGGGTAAGGTTGGCTAAAATGCAGCTCATCAAATTAGCCAAAACTTATTGGCTAAACCAAGAGGGATTAAGAAGGATTAGGCGGGAAGAGCCTATTGCCACTTGGGAGGGTATGAAGAACCAACTTAGAAATAAATACCTACCCCAATCCTACCACCAAATGCTCTTAGATGAGTGGTAAAGTCTCACCCAAGAAGGGAAGACTGTGGTTGAATACATTGAAAAGTTTGACTCCTATCTTTTAAAGTGTGGAGTTCATGAGGACCCGGCCGTTACCTTGTCCCGCTTTAGAAATGGACTCCAAAGTCACATCAAGAGAGAGCTTTTCATGAGAGATGTTGACAACCTTGAGCTAGCCTACCAAATAGCTAGGGATGTAGAAAGATTCTCTAGGATCCCTCGGTTTGCTACTCCCCGACCGGCCAATCCTAAAAACATAGGACCACGACCCATTCCGGTCACCCCCATGAAAGCCCCTAGCCAGTGGGAATGCCCCATTAAGGCCTTACAACCCTCCTCCCACCATCACTCCAAACAAGCCCACCCCTAGTCACCCTCCTCCACGGAGGGAAGACATTCCCAAAGGCCCAAATGTAGGAACCACTCCGGGTAGCGGGCGTCAACAATGCTATAGGTGTCAAGGGTTTGGCCACTTTGCGGCGCAATGTCCATCCAAAGGATTGTCTAGTTTGCTTATTGAGGAAGAAGCTCCCCAACCTCAAAGGGAACTTGAGAGTGTTGTTGAGGACCATGAAGCCTCACTAGATTGGGAAGAAGAGTATGAGGCCCAATACCTTGAATCGGGTCTAGATCACACCACTCCATCTACCAACTCCCATCTAGGAGTGATTAGATGCACCCTCACCAAACCCCAAGAAGAGGATTGGCGTCAAACCTCAATCTTTCACACCATTGTCAAGATATGGAGTCATGTAAGAAAAGTGATCTTAGATAGTGGGAGTTGTGTCAATGCCGTATCCCCCGATACTGTTAAGCTCCTTGGGCTTGCTATCACCCCCAACCCAAATCCATACCGAGTCTCATGGATCAACAACAACTCCATCCCGGTCAACACCCAATGCCTTGTGCCCCTCACCTTCTCTTCATACCATGGTCAAATATGGTGTGACGTCATCCCCATGGAAGTGGGTAGCATCCTACTAGGAAGACCTTGGCTTTATGATGTAGATGCCACCATCTTGGGTAGGACCAACACATGCACCTTTGAACATGAGGGTAGGACTATCCGTCTTAACCCCTCCCCACCACGTCCCATGCCCAAGAGGGACACTCTCCCTCAAGAACACCACCCCACCACCACACAAGTCTCGAGGAACTCCACCCCTCCAGCCCAATCCCTTACCCAAACTCCCAAACAAGGTGGGACATCGGGGTTGACCAAGGGTCTTCACCTCATCACCAACAAAGAGCTTGAGGAGGAGATAGCTCAAGGGGTACCTTTATGTGCGGTGGTCATTTGCCTAGGAGAACCTACCCCCTCCAACCCCCATCCCATAGAAATCCAACAACTCCTAGAAGAATTCCATGATGTGTTCCCGACGGAGCTCCCGGACCAACTTCCTCCCATGCGTGATGTGCAACACACAATTGATCTAGTTCCGGGGGCCACTCTTCCAAACCTTCCTCATTATCGCCTCAACCCCACGGAACATGCCGAACTTTGGAGGCAAATAGAGGAACTCATTAGGAAGGGCTTCATCCGCATTAGCAAAAGCCCATGTGCCGTATCGGCCCTTCTCACTCCTAAGAAGGATGGGTCATGGCGAATGTGTGTGGATAGTCGGGCCATTAATAAGATCACCGTCAAGTATAGGTTCCCCATCCCTAGGCTTGATGACATGCTTGATATGCTAGCTGGAGCCACTATTTTCTCCAAGATTGACCTTAAGAGTGGCTATCACCAAGTTAGGATTAGACCGGGAGATGAGTGGAAAACGGCCTTCAAGACCAAAGATGGTCTTTATGAGTGGTTAGTCATGCCTTTTGGAGTCTCAAATGCTCCAAGTACCTTCATGCGTCTTATGACGGAGGTCCTCAGGACTTTCATGGGGATCTTTCTAGTGGTCTACTTTGATGACATACTCATCTATAGTCAATCCCATGAGGCCCACCTTGACCACCTTAGGCAAGTTTGCACCGTCCTCCGACAAGAGAGCCTATTTGCCAACTTAGGAAAGTGCCACTTCATGACCACATCCATCACCTTCCTAGGATTTGTGGTGTCTACCAAAGGTGTCTCTATGGACCCCGAGAAGGTCCAAGCTATTCTAGATTGGCCAGAACCCCACACCCTTCACGAGGTCCGAAGTTTCCATGGGTTGGCAACATTCTATAGGAGGTTTATTCGGGGATTTAGCACCATCACCGCCCCTATCACCGAGTGCCTCAAAAAGGGGACTTTTATGTGGACCAAGTCATCTTCCAAAGCCTTCCAAGAACTTAAGGAGAAGATAACCCAAGCCCCGGTCCTATGCCTACCCGATTTTTCTAAAGTCTTTGAAGTCACATGTGATGCATCCGGGATAGGAATAGGAGAGATTCTTAGCCAAGAGGGACACCCGGTGGCCTTCTTCAGTGAGAAGTTATGTGATGCTATGACAAGATACTCCACTTATGACAAGGAGTTCTATGCCGTGGTTCAGTCCCTCCGACATTGGAGGCACTACTTGTTGCCCAAAGAATTTGTCATCTTTTTCGACCATGAGGCCCTCAAATACCTCAACTCCCAACAAAAGTTGAATGTCCGACATGCCCGATGAGTTGAGTTCATCCAATCCTACATTTTTGTCATCAAACACAAAGTAGGGAGTGAGAATCAAGCAGCGGATGCCCTTAGTAGGAGAGTCTCCTTGTTATCCACTATCCAAGTGGAAGTGACCGGATTTGATAGGCTCAAGGATGAGTACCCTGGCTGCCCCGACTTTGGGCACATCTATACCACCTTGACCACCCATTCTAGCAAGGAACATGAGGGATTTATTTTAGAGGATGGGTTCCTCTTCAAGGGACCAAAGCTTTGCATTCCACGGACATCACTCCGTGATTTCTTGATTTGGGAATTACATGCAGGAGGACTAGCTGGTCATTTTGGGGTTCACAAAACCATTGCTCTAGTTGAGGGACAGTTTTATTGGCCAAGTCTCAAGAGGGACGTAGGCAAAGTAGTGGGTCAATGTCGCACATGTGCTTTGGCCAAACAGGTGAAACAAACCACTAGCCTATATACCCCACTCCCCATCCCCGACCGGCCATGGCAAGACTTAAGCATGGAATTTGTGCTAGGACTACCCAAGACTCAAAGAAAGCATGACTCCATCTATGTGGTAGTTGACAGATTTTCCAAAATGGCCCATTTCATCCCATGCTCCAAAACCTCCGATGCCTCCCATGTGGCTCGATTGTTCTTTGATGAGTTTGTTCGTCTCCATGGATTACCCAAGACCATAGTCTCCGATAGGGATGTCAAGTTCACTAGCTATTTTTGGAAGACTCTTTGGCACTTGATGGGTACCCTCCTCAAATTCTCCATAGCCTACCATCCTCAAACTGATGGCCAGACCGAAGTTGTCAATCGGAGCCTTGGGAACCTTCTTAGGTGACTTGTTGAGGATCGTCCCAGGAATTGGGATCTCATCTTACCACAGGCTGAGTTTGCATATAAGAACTCCATTAATAAGTCCTTAGGGATGAGTCCATTCGAAGCCGTGCATGGGTACAAACCAAGAAAATCTTCCGATCTCATTCCCCTTCCCCAGCATGCTAGAGTGTCCATTTCAGCCGAGTCTTTTGCACAACATATTAAAGAATTGCATGAAGAGATCCGCAAGCACATCAGCAAGAAGAATGAGACTTATAAAAGGCTGGCCGACTCTCATCGACATCACCAAGAATTCCATGTGGGTGACTTTGTGATGGTAAGGACAGAGAGGCTCTCCCCAGGAGCCATCTCCAAATTGAGGCCACGTGGGGCTGGTCCCTTCCAGGTCCTGAGGCGCATTGGTGCTAATGCCTATGAGTTAGATCTCCCCGAGGAGTATGGGGTAAGTCCCACATTCAATGTAGCCGACCTAGTGCCATATAAGGGACCCACGGTGGTACCCAGTGAGGATATTGAGCCGATACCTTCCATTGAGAGAGCACCCACATGTGAGGAGAGACCACCAGCCAAGAGAGCCCAGCGTGAGCGCATTGAATGAATATTGGATGAACAAGTCACTACCACTTGGAGCAAGGTATACGAGCGCTATCTCGTCAGGTGGAAGGATCGGCCTCCTTCGGAGGATTCATGGGTGAGTCGGGAGGATCTCCAGCAGTTGGATCCCGACCTTCTCGAGCAGTATCACATCCAGATGGACCCCTACTCGACGGAGTCGAGCTCTTCGCAGCCCAGGGGATTTGATGGAGGCATCACCCGTGACTCCCTTTGGCTTGGGTCTTCCTCACACTCCGGTGTCATTTGAGTTCGTGCCTCTCTCTATAAAGGCCCAATTATCCATTTTGTGCTTTCTATTTGAGTCATTTGATGTAATTTTCATTTTATTTGAGTCATGTCCCTAGGTCATGTGCTTATTTTTCCCAAGTTGAGTGTCATTAGGTTGATTAGTTAGCTATTGGACCCAATTCATTGGGCTAGGCCCAAGGGCGCCCCCTACCCCCTTGGTTATTTATCATTGAGTCAAATGTCAGGGTCTTTTTATAAAATGTGGGTTGCTTATATATAGGGCCCCATTCCCCTCATTTTGAACTAATGAATAAATGAATGCAAATTTTCCCTTGAGAGTTCAAATTAATTAGTTCTAGTGGAGAGAATCCAAGAGTGGGTGAGAAGCCCTAGGGGAGAGACTCCCCACCCCATTCCTCTCTCTCTTCTCTCTCTCTTTCTCTCTCTACACCAAGGGGTGGTGCGACCTCCCCCTCTCTCCTCCACCTCACCTGCCACCTCACCTCCCCATTCCCTTCCCTAGGTGCATTCAATGCTCCTCCACCACTTCCCACCATATCCACCCCTTCCCTAGGAGAATCCTTGGTCATTCCAACACCATCTTCCCCATTCCAACAAAATCTTCTTTCTTCCCCACACAATCTCCCACCTCCCAAGGCCCATTTGAATTTGAATTCTCCCTCCAATCCCCATCCCAAGGGCGCCCCAGCCCCTCTCCTATAGGGCTGGTCGCCCCTCCCCTTCCCTCCACTTCCATCCCATCTAGATCATCCTCCCTACTTCTCCACCTTCCCTCTCCACCCACCTTGTGTAACACCATTAGAACCCTGCGCCCTCCCCCTCTTTCTCCACCTCCCTACTACCCCTAGCACCCCTCCATCCCTCCCACACACTTCCCTCCACCATTCCTCATCTCCCCTTCACCATATACCTACTTCTTCTTCTTCTTCTTCTTCTTTCTTGATCATCAGAAGCTACATCAAAGGTGTAGTTTACAGTCCAGAAGTTGCAGGTGAACCAGAAGCTTGCAGCAGCCACCCCGACCACCTCCCCGTGAATCTGAAGGTCCAAGAGGTACCCACGGAAGAGTCTGCCTGTCTTCTTTGCAACGGCGGTGGTCTCGTCGTCGTCCGAGCACCGTGCTGCCCGGGAGAGCAGTTCTTCCTAGACTGCGCGAAGCTTCCCCGGCAGAGCTTCTAAACCTGATGGGAAGCTCGACTGCGGCGATCCTAGTGGGAATCTGAGCAAGAGTTCTTCTTCAAAAATCTTTTTCGACCAGTCTACTATCAGAATCAAGAAGTGGACCTCTGATTGGCGCCTAGAAGCAAGAGTTCTCATTTTCTTCCTCCTGGCGCGCAGTTCTGTCTCCTGTCAGTCTGCTCCAACTCTCTCTCCTTGTTCGAGATCTTTCGGCCTACTCCAACGTTGTCTGGCATTCTTGTGACCCATGTTTCGAAGAGGGCTGATCATCGATTCCATCGGTACCAGCTTCACTCAAATTGAAGCTCTGGAGCGCTCGTGACGACATCATCTTCCTGCTGTTGAGAATCTGAAGCAGTCCGAACAGAAGACCTGCATCTCGGTTCAAGACTCTGCCCCGACCTGCACCAGCAATCAGAGAAATCAGCAAAATTCTAGCGTCCTCTTGATCCATCTACGAAGAATTCCCCACTGGTCCCGTCATCAGAAAAATTCCGAAGCAGGTTCTACATCCACACCTCCGTCAGTCAGTCCCCTATCGCAGAGAGCCGGCAGAACTGATCTTGATCTCCTTTCGGCGTTCTTTTCCCCTTTTCTCCCCTCCCCGCTTGCCCGGCTGAAGGCCCCTCCCTGTGTGGAGGTAGTTTTTGATGTAATAACAAGTTGTCCCCACCCCAAGATCCCCCTCCTGCGAGAGGTGTAGTTTTGTAATTGTTTAAACAGGTCAAGCTGCCCCGACGCAGCGTGTGGGGATCCCCTCGCCTCCCCGCTCGCCTACGTCTTCGAGCGGGACCGGTTTCTTCAAACCGGTCGAGTAAGTGCTCCAAACTTTGCTCTAATTTGTGCTTGTTCTTCAATATTAGTTCATAGTTCCGCTGGCCGTGAATGAGAGCCCGATCCTTTAAGCTCCCTTGCTATAAGAGATCACCGTGGGAAAGTGTGGAACCCGTGCCCTCGGCACGATGTCGGCTCCCTTGAACTGGGCTGCCATTATCCTTGGGAGTCAACCTTGGACTTTCTGGCCCTCTACCAGCAAGGGCCCAACCCTCTCAACCTCACCTTGGCATTGCCAAGTTACCCTGGGACTTGGGTGAGCATCGGGTGAGCGGTCGCCATTATCGGTACGTTTGAATGCTAAAATGTGCTTGCTTGGTAAGTCCTAGGTGGTGTCACATCAAAAAGAATAAAAGGGGTTGAATAAAAACAAGGCACACAAAGGTCAGTCAACCCCACTCTCACTCATTACTGTATTATCTGCTTCATGGCATGAGCAATTCTTCTGTGAGTTCTGCATGATTGATCAAAATTTCTATTGCTGATTGAATGATATCTCATCAATTAATGCCTTTAATTGATGCTGTATTGTGATGAATGTTAATTGTCTGATCATCTGCCATATGCATAACTCATATAAGAACTCTCATGCTAAGAACTTGTCTATCTCAGTCTATCATCTCCATAATAGTTGCATTAGGTTGCATGACCTCTTGGTATATCAAATGGTAATTTACTGAAGGACAGATAAAGTCTGCCTGGAAGTTTTTACCATGTGTGAGGAGGTCCCCTGGACCTAAGTTCTCCGCCAAGTACCAAGGGTCAAATCTGCATATGGAATAAATCTAAAATTTGCATTTAAATCACTGCATCATTGTGTACTTTAAGAAAAAGTATTGATGTATGGCTGAAAGCAATGCACACTATGAGGGGGAGCTGAGGAGAGCTTGTCAGGTGTGTTGTTCTATGGCTATTTGTCAGAAATTGAGCTGTATGGGTGCTGACTGATCATACTGTTGAAATACTAGTTGATTATGGGCTGAACATCATGGATTTGGACAGTGTTGCTGAGTGTATTGCAGAATGTGAGTTGCTTATTCCTGCGAGAAGTCTCATAAGAAAGGTTGAGTGTTGCTGAAGTATTTTGAAGGCTATTGATTAGCTGAAAGACTAGAAAGGATATGTCCTTGGCTGCTTGCAAATTAATCCTGAGTCTGATTCTTGCTCTCATATGGCCTTATATCATACCACCTCACCCTTCTTCATAGTGATTTGTCCATATTCTCCTTCACATCTAATTTCTATCACATATCTTAGACTTTGGCTGTCAGGGGGAGTAATGCGCTGATATCTGTCAACTTCACTAATCATCATTTATTGATTACTAAGACCACCCTAATCCAAGAACAAGATTGCTGAACTTTACAATGAAATGATTCTCTGCGTATAAAGATTATACCCTATGTTAATTGTTTAAAATTATCCTTGAGTGTGCCTTCAATGGTCTGACAAACATTCTAATATTGGAAGTGTTCAGCTGAAAATTCATAAATCTGAAAATTGTAAGTAATAAGACAATCTGGTAGAAGTGTCTATCTTATAATGCGCCTAAACCATGTTTTTAAGTATATCTGTGTTTAGACCAGGGAATACGCCATTTAGATAAAAATGTGAAAAGGCATAGCAATGACAAAATTTTAGAGAAACTGACTATCTAGATCAATGAAATTTAGAGGTCATGTCATGATGTGATTAGCTATCTCTGTTCATAAAAGAAGGCATAAAGGTATATTGCGCCGAGTAACCAGGGACTCTGGTATCTGATAAACATGTTTCCCTGAGTAATAAGGCGTTATCATACCAGAATGCTCCAACAAGAAAAAGAAAAGAAAAATTGGAAAATATGGTTGACCCTGGGTTCTATTTCAGAAACTGAGAAATGGTTCGAATTCAATATAAGATAGATTTTAAAATCAATGTTGTTTAATGAAAATAATTAGTAAGATTAATGGTTTTTTAACTGGGCATAGTACTTTGATTAGAAGGTTTTATTTCCATTGATTGTGCATTAGAGGATTAATTTTAGAAGGTTAAAGGAATAATATATAAGCTTGATATGCTGAAGATCATTAAAAAGTGAAGAAAGGCATTTTACAGAAAGTGAGGGGTAGTCTGGGTACTATTTTATGGAAATTGGTAAAGTCGGCAGAATATTAAGTATAACTTTACCCAATCGTCAAAGTCATCTTCTTCTTTCTTTTTAACCTACCCCATCAAGGTCAGAGCAACCATTAGCTTTGACGTTCCCTCTTCCATCCGTGCTACCCCACTCCAAACCTTGGCCTTGGTTGCTTTGTTCTCATTCTCCACATTTCTTTTATCCTTCGTATCATTCTCCGTCCTCCACTTCTCACCGCTTCCACTATGTCTTCTCCGGCCGCCAAGAGCAAGGGGAAGAGGAAGGCTATGGAGGAGCAGCAGCCGATGGTCCCTCTATCCAGGTAGTATGTTGATATTCAACACTACGAGCGAAGATCGAAGGAGGCACATGCAAAAGGAACCAACTCTGAACCGGCTAAAGAGAAATCAGTCAAAGGGAAAGAAAGGTTAGAGGAAGCTCCAGCCAAGCGACAAAGAACTTCTACCACAGAGTCTATCCATCAAGAACCTGAACAGGAAGAATGTGAACTCGAAACTTCAGTGCAGGCAGAGTCCGTGCTTGAGTCTGGTAAAATTCTTTTCCCACGATATGTGGACTTCCATGATAAAAGCATGTTGGATAAGTTCCCAGATATGTTAGAATTGATCACATTTCAAAAGTGGAAGAAGTTCATGGGAAAACATATGGTTTATTACCCTAGGCTGGTGATAGAATTTTTAATAATCTGAAATTTGGTTCTAAATTATCTAAAATTCGGACACATGTGAAAGGAGTAGAGATTGAAATCACCAAGCATTTTCTTCACAAGGTCTTTAGGATACCAGAAGATGGAGTAGTCGAAGGAGACTACGATTATAATAAGCATGAAGCCTATACTATTTTGACTGATCTGCCAAGCAACCGAACGGATAAGAAACAAGCAAAGCTAAACCAATTCAATACAAACAGATTTTCCCCTCTCAAGAGGTTACTACATCACATGCTCACAACCATTATAACCCCTCAAGGAGGAGGAAGAGGCAGACTGACTGAATCTCAGAGATTCATTTTCTTTTGCATGTTCAAAAGGGTCAAAATATGCTTTCCTGAAATAATGATTCAAATCATGGGAACCTGCAAGGAGTCAAGAGGACACTTGCCCTATGCTACTCACCTGACAGCAATTTTTAAGAAGATGAATATTCCCTTAGAGAAAGAAACTCTCAAAGAAATCCCGAAGGTGAGCGTATATAACATGGATTTCATCACAAAGTTCATGAAGATTAAGCCTTCAGGGAGTGTAGTCTAAGAGCAAGGGACAGTGAGTCAGGTTCATCAGGAAGAAGTAGAGTATCCTATTCATCAAGGTGAAAAGGAAATAACTTCACAGCTGGAAGAAACAGAATCTGAGCAGCAGCAACAACAAGTTTTGGAACCATTTGATCAAAATCAGCTTCAAGCAGCTGAACTGCTTCAGTAGTTGCATATAGAAGCAGTAAGTTAGGGGGAGAGTCAGCCACCAGTGATTGAGCAGGAATTGCCTGTACAACAAGAACCCATTCTGCAAGAGCAAGAACAGAATATGGGTGATGACCAATTCTTTTAGCAAATAGAGCTACAAATTGATGATCTAATTGAAAGATTGGAACAGCAATAGTAGCCACATCAACAAGTTTTATCCGAACAGCCTATGCAGATAATTAAACAGCAAGGGGAGGAAGTGGTACAAGAAGAGCAACCCTAGGTAGTTCAGGAAGTTGAGGTTGAAGCTTCACAAGAACTCCTAGGTCCAACTGATTACTATGGATCTTATCATGGACCATTGACTACATTAGGAATCCAGCCTCCTCTGACTCCTGAGGAACATTTCATTCTACCAGAGTTTCAAGCATCAAGTTCAGCAGGACCTTCTTCAGGACAACCAACTGCTGAGATGTTCAATACTCTAGTGAGTATTATTATGAATCAAAGTCACATGATGAATGCACAGTTCATGCATATAAATTCAGCTATTCAAAATCTGGATGCCAGAATGCTGCATGTAGAACAGACTATCAATAGTCAGTGGGAGAAGTTTGTCAGAGACAAGTATAAGTCTGACAAGAAAATTCATGAGTTTTTAAATTCGTTGATTAAAGTCAGTGAAACAGCCAGTGCCACTCTGAATCTTCTGAAGAACTCGCAGTTAGAATCCAATGAAAAGATCACTCAAATTCTAATTCATGCCTTTGACATAAGAGAAGATCAGCAAATAATTAGACAAAATATGGATATCCTCAGAAGAGAACAACTAGGTCTCTCCCGAAGAATAGATGGTCTAGCAGAAGACGTCTAGGACAACATCGTCCAGATGGGAACTGTCAGTGACAAATTTGACAATGTTCACGAGAGAATGAACAATATGTTCAATGACATCAGAGACACTGTCTATGCTCAGACCACCAGTACTTCTACTTCAATGGCCGACATTCACCAGCAGCAGACTTGTCAGGTAGAGAACTTGTGCACCTTGCTCCAACAGTGGTTCGTGGACCTGACTACCAATGTTAAGGAATTACATGCACGGGTGAAGCTGAATGATCAAAACATTGTGACCAAGTTTGCTGCACTAGGCACAAAGATAGACCGACTTCCATTCCCACAAGCTATACCTCTAAGGGACAGTTCTAGCAGGACACCACCCAGAGGGAGGGGAAGCTCAAGAGGTTCCCTACAGGCACTATCTCTGAGGGGTAGCTCAAGCAGCACACCACCCAGATGGAGGGGAAGCTCAAGTGGTGCCAGCTCCAGCAGAACAAGTCCTGCAGATATCTGAGAAATTTTCACCCTTCCTTTTTGATACTGACATAGGGGGAGAATTTTGGGAGATCATGTATGTGTATGGCAAAATTTTGGGAGATCATGTATGTGGCTGAATAGGTGAAATAGAAAATGAATGTATGATTGGGAATTATGTTTTGAATGAGATATTGGATTGTGCAAGTCAAAATTAAAGCTTCTGAATTACTGTTTGTTTATCACTTGTGTGCTATGATTTTTAGCCAAACATAAGTGTGTTTTTCTTACTGTACACAGTAATGTCAGTGTGCATCCTTGCATTGAATATCTTTGCTGCATGACAGTTAATCTATCCTGTTTTGAAAAATGTGAAAACAATAATTGAAAATGTGTGTAATCTTCAACATGTGAAAATGTTGCATGACTCATATGTTGTCACTATCAAAAAGGGGGAGATTGTTGGAACCCTAGTTTTGATAATGACAGACTATGAATCATCTTTTGACTGAAATGCATAAGTTTCTTCACATCAATCAAACTTGATTTACTGTCTTAATGTCAAAACAAAATGCTCATGCACATTCATATTTCTCTCTCATTCAATCTGTGCATATTCATGTCACATGCATATAAGTCAGTGCATATTGTCATTTTAGTGGCATAGGTCAGTGCATGTTCGCATATGAGCATTCATAAGGTCGGTGCATACTCTTGGCATTTGGGTATGCAAGTCGGTGCATAAGTCCATTTGACTGACTAAAGTCGATGCTCATTTGCTACGGTGCACAATTGAGGTCAATGCACATTTTATTCAAAGCACGTTCAGGTCGGTGCATGTTTACATATATTTGAGCATAAGGGTCGGTGCACAAATCCACTTCATTGCATTAATGTTGGTGCACATTTTGTTTATCCTAAACTAGAGTCGGTGCAAATTCTTGCATATAGCGCAAAGGTCGAAGCATGTTTTCTGCAATGCACATTGGAGTCGGTGCAGGTTTGCCTTAGCAATATTGGAGTCGGTGCATGTTTTGCCTTAGCCATAACGAGGTCAGTGCACGTTCTATCCTAACCATACTGAGGTTGGTGCATGATTCGTCTTAGGCCATCCTAATGTCAAAGCAATATTTTCATCCTGCTTTTAAAGGTCAGAGCACATTTTGCTTCATGCATAAAGAGGTCTGTGCACATTACCTGTTGCATTCTAAAAGGTCATTGCACTTTTTACTTCATGTCATATAATGTCAGTGCACACATTAGCTCAATGCATAGAAGGTCAATGCATGTCTTGCTACTAGGTATGAGCATGTTTAGCCCGAGCATATTTAAGGTCTGAGCACGTTCTCAAGTCCGAGCACTTTTCAAGTCTAAGCAATATAGGGTCCACACACATATCTTTATCTAATCTCAATGAGATCTGAGCACACTATGCTGAATAACACACTAAGTCTGTGCGCATTTGAAGTATGGCTGAACACAAAGTGTTTGATGAAATGTGTTTGGCAGGAACTTCATCAGGTATATGAAGGGCAGAACTCATTAAGTCTCAGGCGAGCACGTGAGCTTGAACTAAAGCTTAGCACGTGATCCCAAGTCACCCAATGATGGGCACATGTCTCCAGAGCAGTAGATTGATGGCACGTGATCCAAGGTAGATGCGTCTAGAGGATGTTGCCACGTGGATCCTTTCTTATCTTGATTATGACACGTGGCTAAGAAACCTACTGGCGGGAATGTTCCTTCCACATGTCCAATGCGTGAGCTCGCGGGTGACAAGGTCTGAAGCCTTATATAAAGGCCTCTCCTGTGATCAAAAGAAATATGTGGAGAGAAACACAACAGAGAAAAGAAAAGGAATGGAAGGCAGAGAAGAGAAGATAGAGAGGATACAGAGGTTGAGTGAAAAAGGAAAAGAAAGAGAAGTCCAGAGCGAGGAAGAAGAAAAGAGAAAGAGCGAAAGAGGTAGAGTTGCAAGGAGTTGAGGAGTCGTAAGCGTGAAGCAAGAAGAAAGCTCAAGAGATCTGAAGATCTGGTTTCTTTGTGTCCTCTGGATCAGATCCAAGGCATAGTGCTCCTGCATGAGCATTGAGATTGATTTCATTGTCAGCTTTTCGATGCTGAACTTCTTGGTTTTCTATTTTCATTTTTCATACGTCTTTTAAGCTGTGTATCAGCGGTGGCGAAGCTGTAAGGCGTAGCGGATCAAGCTGTGAGGCAGCGGTGGCTAAGTTATAATGCCCAGTGGTGGCAAAGCTGTACTGCCCAACGGTCAAGCTGTTAGTCAGCGGTCAAGCAAGCTGTGAAGCTCAACTGTTGTTGGCAAGCTGTGGGGCCTATCCGTTCAAGCTGTTTGTCAGCGGAATCCACACTCTGGTTGGAGTGTGGGCTGGATGTAGGTCCTGAGGACTGAACCACCTAAAAAGATCCTATGTTCTGTGGTTTGCCTTCTAATTAGTCATTCGTTAGATGTATGATAGGCTCGTACCCATCTACGGTTCTGACTGAATAGATTTCATGCACACGTATGCTTGATTTGATTCTATTCGCAGCATAAACTTGCATATGAGTCTACACTGTTGCAGCTCATCTGTTTGATTAAGTGCATCATTGGTCTTTACACTCTGCAGAGCTTACTTTTAATTCCGCATAAGTTTAATTTTTT